>JANTOP010067661.1:0-22009 GCA_027564815.1 Symmerus nobilis | reverse complement strand
GATGTCGTGTCGCAATCAAAATTTCTTACGTGGAAATATTTAATTATGGGTGCGGCACGTAAGGGCTTTCTAATATTTAGCGGACATATTACATTGGCGCTGTTAACATGGGCTGAATCATCAATCATTTCAGCATTGTCAGGAATTGATTGAATTGCATCGTTATTACCATCTTCAACGTCCGTTTGGTGTATCCGTCGATTTATTTCCGTTGTCATTTGTCTCACCATAGAACGTCGTTTTTTATGTTGGTTACGTTTCTTATTTATGCGAATTTGTTTTTGTGTTAGTTGTTGTAGTTGTTGAACAGGTTCTGGATGTTGTTGATCTTGTAGTTGTTGATTTTGTTGATTTTGTAATTGTAATTGCTGTCCTAGCTGTGGTTCAAGTTCTTGTACTTGTTGCTGCTGTTGTTGTTCATGATTCAGATTATTCTCGTTTATAGTTATCGTCTGATGTTGAGGCTGTGACTTTTCTTGTACCAAGTGTCGCTGTTGGTGGTGCATAAGCGTTACAAGTTCGTGCTGGAGTTCCAATAAGTCACTATACGGCGCTTTGTCATTCTCGTTAGCGATCTGAGTTTTTATTGCATCTAGTTGGCACTTGATTTCGGTGTTTTCGTTCCTTAAGAAACTGTTATCCGCAACTAGGGAAAGTACCAAATCCTTTATATTCAACATACCAGATTTGATTTCCATCAGTTCATCCATTATTTCAATATTAGTTGTGGAAACTTTGGAACCGCCTTCCGAGTTATTGGGATTAATTGGAGTGTCAGCTTGCTTCGATGTAGTTCTAGTTAACCTCGTAGACGTCGATGTTTGTAATGGTGTAGAACGATGGGTAGACATTTTGTTTAGATATCCCTTTTATTTGTTGATCACAGTGGTGTATCAATTAAGTAGATAAATAAATAAATAATCTCCTGGACATACGAAAATGTTAAACGAAGGCAAGCCAAAAGCATTAATTTGGAACACAAATATCACAGGTGGTATCACAGATAAAATCGAGTCTTAGAACAGAATTAAAAGTGGATTAGATATTCCTGAAGGATCCACAATTCGATTCCTAGAAGGTTCATTTACCTTCCCGATTTAGATTTAAATCATAACACTAAAAGGTACATTACATGATACGGTGGAGCCGATGCAGATATGCAAAACAAAATAAAAAGGCTCGGCACGCTTTTCATATGCTGAACAACGTCTGGTGATCATCACAGACATCAAGAAATTTTAAAATTATAATATTTTAGACAAACTGCCTATCTGTTTTACTATATGATTGTGAATGCCGTCCTGTCTAGCCTTCAAGTATTTATTATTGGCTGCCTGAGACGAGTTTGTAAAATATTTTACCCGTTAGTAAACCACAGCAGAATGAAAGTCCGCTACACGACTTCGGTGAAGGTGAAGGCTTCGGCACAAAATCGATTAAGATGGCGAGACGACGTTGGAACGAATCACCCTGTACACAAAATAGATTTACCCCTCGCACCAGAAACGTTCTCAACACCTGCTAAAATGAAATGGGATATTTTGATCCCCTTTGTGTGTTGTGTGATTGATTTTTTATCTTATCGAAATGTCAAACGGGAGGAATAACAAAATAAGAGGGAGGGAGATAAAAAACTAATGTCGAATTCGTTTGGACTTCAGTCAGTACACTTTCTATGTCCATCTCTTTCTATCTAATGTTTAATTTGAACACATTAGTGAAAGGTGTGCACCAGTGAAGTTCAATCGAATTCGATATTAGAAAGAACATCACAATTTAAGGACGTTAAACAACATTTTTTTTATCTTTTAATTATTCCATCAATTTGGACCAGATTCGGGTCCATAAAATTTCTAAAAAAGTTCCTAAAATCAATCAAAATCTAATTTTAATTTTCATATGTGAAAAGTTTGTTTTTTTTCTCGATTCGTTTTCGATAAATTCTTGTTTTCGTTACGCCTTGAATATGACAGAACCATAAATAAATCGAAAATCGAACAAAATTAGAGCAATATGGCCGGTGCGCTATTGTGTATGGATCGGAAAGTGTGATCCTTGATTACTTTTAATCCAAAACGAGCCCAAATCCCAAATTTCAATTCCCTTTCAAGTGTTTTAAAAATGAACATTAAAAATATTGATAATTTCCCAATTATTCGATGATTTTTTAGATAGAATTTAAACCAACCAGATTTATTCGATTTACAAAAAATGCCACCAGCCACTTGAAAGTCGAGTCGAATTATTATGTAAAAGTTTTGTCAATAAAAGAATTAATTTGCGCAATAAAATATTCTCCAGTCCAGAGAACCCAACCTATTTATAATAAAATCACCAAGGGTTCATTCATCCCGCCTTAATTCCGCTATTAAAAATCACAGAACATGGATTACAATGATTATAAGGCGTGAAAAACAGGCTAAACAAGAACTGGCCACACATCGAATTCACATTGGAACGGGAAAAATGATAAACAAATATTATTTTTGGATTTTATTGCTATTTCTTTGGAATAATCAATCGAATGGTAATTTGATACAATTTGTCTTTTATTTCTATTCATTACATTCTCAAATATTGATAAAAAAAAAAAAAGGGAAACAAACCTTTCTGTAAATAGAAATCAGTGGTGAGCGAATCGGAACGATGTAGAACATTTTAATAACGAATCTTTAATCTTTCTAGCTTTAAAATTTACCATTGAACCCGTTGATACGGTTGTGCCGGAAGGAAATTCCGTCCTACTACCATGTTCGGGTACGTCAGCAACGAAACGAGATGGTAAAGTCGCCGTAACGAATATTCGTTGGCGCGGTCCCGATGGTCAAGATATCGGAATCGTTGGTGATACGTTTCGGACCCAAACAGCTAACGGTTCATTGTATATTAGTTCGGTGGAAGAGAATCGTGGCTTAACCGGTTCATATCAATGTGTGTTAAGTGTTGATGGGATCGGTACAATTGTTAGTCGATCGGCAAGGGTTTCAATTGCAAGTAAATTAAATTTGAATCATTTAAAAATTAAATATTTATAAAACCATCAAATTATTTCTTGTTAGAATTACCGGAAACAAACAGTTTGTTTAGTGAAATTGATTTACATACCGGACAAACGGCATATTTAAAATGTCTGAACGGACCGATCCAATCAAACATTAAATTTAATATTGATTGGCTTAAGGATGACCGGCTATTAAAATTGGATAAAACTCGAATGCTTATTTTCCCATCCGGTTCATTAGAAATTGATGCGCTTATGAAAGAGGATGAAGGCGTTTATTTATGTAACGTTACCTACGGTGCCACATCTAGATTAAGTAGTAAAACTAGTCTTAATATAAGGGATGGTGGCGATGAACCGATAACCAAATCGGAGCCACCCACCTTTCTAACCGAATCCCATTCACAAACGGTACGGGAAGGTGATACGATTACGTTAGACTGCGTTTCGAATGGTTTCCCAAAACCATTGATTAAATGGTTACGGAACGGACAAGATATTGATATCAGTGATTTCGATTCCCGGTTTCGTATCATCGGAACCGGCTCACTACAAATCCAATCGATCCAAGATTCCGATGCCGGAAATTATCAATGCCGGTCTAGTAACAGTGAAGATTCGATTGATATGCAGGTAATAATACAAGTTCAAGTCCCACCAAAATTCGTACAAGTTCCGGTCGATAAGATCGGCATGAGGAAGGAGGAATTAGAATTTGTGTGTGAGATTCGTGGTAAACCGACGCCCGTTATACAATGGATGAAAAATGGTGATGTGATTACACCAAATGAATACATGCAAATTGTCGGAGGGTAAAATGATAATGTTTTAATTGAGATTTTGTTTATATTTAATTTTTATTTAATTGCAGACATAATTTAAAAATTGCCGGTTTAATTAGTTCGGATGCGGGAATGTTTCAATGTATTGGTAGCAATCCGGCCGGTAGTGTTCAGGCATCGGCAAGATTAAAAATATCTGAATCAGGTTTGGGATTGTTTGTATCTTTTTGTTAGAATAATCCCAACATTTATATAATTTATTATTTTATTTTTATTTTGCTATTTCATTTGCTTTTTTATTTATTTATTTACTTATTGTTTAATTTTATCATTTTGAGAATTATTTATTCATGCAAAATCATTCGATTGTACATACGTGTTAAGAAAACTAGATCCTAAATATCTTGGACCTTAATTCGGTATCATTTTATGTATGAAAGTCTTTTATCTCTATTTTTTCCTTCTGTTTTTGATACTGAATTCGTGTTCAGATTTACCGGGGAATTTAAAGGATGTAATTTTCAGGGCAATGTACAGAGGTAATCAAAAGTCAATCTAAAATTAAGAATTTAAAGTATAAATTAGGGAAATGTCTGAAAAGTAGAAAATTGTGGAGAGATGGTTAGCAAATAGTTAGGAATATGCAGGAGAAACTCTGGAAGGGCAAAAAAGTCGAGAATGGCGGAATAAAGTCGGTAACATTGGTAATAATTCAATTTTCTATTTAATTTTGACATTTGAGAATTTTTTCCGCGATATCATTAATTAATTGGGGTAATTTCTTGTAATTTCTTATCCATTGCGATTACTTAAGGGGGCACATGCAGTAATCGTTTGAAAAAAATCGATGTTTTTACGATTTTTTTTTTTTGGCCGCGCATTAAAATAATTATTGACAAATGTGTTTCCACTTGAAAGATACGGAAGTACAGATCATTTCCCAGAGGACCAAAAAAAAAGTGTTTTGCGGTGATCACCGCTGCTGCCGACTGGATCGTCTGAAATCAAAAAACAAAGCGCGAATCATTAGTTAATGATATTCTGCTGTGCTTGAACGAAGGACTTTGTCGGATTTTGATTGTTCAAATTAGGTACTTGGATTAGGATTTGTAGGTACTTTCACAGTATCTGGTCAAATTTTGAAACTCTTGCTGCAGAAATACTGGAGTTTCTGAAAGGTTGGAGTCAGATATCCCTGACATGAATTTTTTAAAAATATGTCCGAATTTCATCATATTTCGCGATTCTAATTTTTACAAAATTTATGGAATTTTCTTAAAATCTTAAAATTTTTCTGAACTTGTCCGATTTCGATAAAATTGACCAATTTTTCAATTTTCGTTGAACATTGGATAATTTAATCCTGGTCTATCGGAATGTCTGCTTATTCAATATTTCTACTCAGTGGTGTGCGGACAACATTTCCATAAGTTGTGCATAATTGTATAACCGGCCTGAAAAAAGAGAAATGTAAAAACGCAGAAAGTTACTTTGACAGTTACGTAAAATTACAAAAATTAAATATTCCGGAAAAGTTGAAATTTATCTAAGAAAAATCAAAATTTCGTAAAGCGTCGCACCGAGAAATTTGAATACCGGACATTTGATCCGGATTTCTCGATCAATTTCTTCGGATCCAAAATAATGCAACGATTGAGAAAATTAATAAATTTGTTGGGGAGAAATATAAAAATGTTAAAACTCAATTTTAACTTCAACAATTTCAACTAAAACTGAAAAGCTCCCAGAAAGCTTTATTTTATTTTTTATGTTTTAAAATCTATTTTTTTCCAAATCACGATTCCTCTCACGAAATTTCAAATTTGTCCAAAAAAAGCTTAAATCTCGAAAGCTCATTGAAAGCTTAAAATTAAAATGTCATTTTATATACTTTGGAATCAAAATATTATCCGATTCATTAAATTTAAATGAAATATGGAATTTGAGCTGAAAGTTTGTCCAAACTATTAAAAGCACAACGAAAGCTTTAAGTTTCGAATTTAATTGTTAACGTTTTAAAATCTATTTTTATCTTTTCTATCTTTTTTCTATTTTCACGAAATTTGAAACATTAAAAAAAAAAAACTGCCGAAATTTCGAAAGCTTATTGAAAGCATACATTTGTATAAAATTCAGAGCGATAAATGAATGCCAAGAAAGGGCATACAAGGACAATGAATGCCTCCATGATAATTTGCCTTCTATTCAATTCAATTCATTAAAGCTTTTGTAGAGATTTTAATTTACCACAAAGCTTTTCAACGAAAGTTTCCAATTTCATTTAAATTTAATTATCGGACGATAAAATAGATTTGATTTGATATGAATAAAATAATATTTTAATGAAAAGCTTTCGATAAGATTTTGGAAGTTTCTTAAAGCGCTTTTCATAAGTGGAAAGTTTAAAGAACTTTTTAATTATTGGGAGAGAAATTGCTACCTAAAATAATAATTGTATTGATATTTCAGGCGCATTAGACTGCACGCCACTATTGAAATTTTGAAAATTTCGTGAAAATCGGGAATTTCCAATCTCCCGGCGGGGAGATTTTATTGCGTAATCGGAAAATCTGTTTATGCGAAATGAAACCTAAAGATATAGTGAGGAAACTGTAAAACAATCTTATTTTCCAATACAACACCCAGATTTTATGAGGGTCGATATAGAGAGAATATTTAGAACGCGCAGCAGTTTTTCCAAAGATATGCTTATGATGCTTTGATAAGGGTGCAAATAGAAGATAACCAGGATGGTCTATCAATAAAATAATGTAGGGGTCTCAAACCTTAATAAATTTTTAAAATTCCGTCAAAGATTTGCTCGTAAAAATTAAGTAAATTCAATTAATTTTTCGAGAATTAAGAAAAAAATAATTTCTAGTTTTTTTCTTATCAAACATGACTAAATCACCACGAAAATTGTGTTAGCTCGAAAATTAGCCAATTGCTTAAAATTTCATTTGGTATTTTCAGATTTTTGGGTAGCAGAATTTATTTCAGGACGTTGTGTTCCAATTGATGGCAAAAAAATCGTTAATTTCTATTTTATTTTGGAATAAGGCATACATCCCAGAATAAACTGTTAGACCTAGCTCATCATGCTTTAATATTATGAAAAGAAATTTATTGATCTAGAAAATATTTTAGGCCGCCGGCCCGGACCTCAAATGCAGCCTTCACATTATTAATTATGTGCTCATTATTAGATATATAAATTCCCTAACTCAAAAACTATTAATTTCGAAATACTCTTACTCACGTTAGAGATAATATATATTTTTTTAATCTACAAACAGTACATCTACAGGGAAAATATCTTAAGTCTTTAAATGCAGTTTTTCTTAATAAAAAAATAATTGTAAAAATGCCATTAATAGAAAGAAAACAGTTAAATTAATTCATTTAAAAATGCCATGAACAAATATTGCATCTGATACTGGTATGCTTCGAATTTAAATTTCAAATTTTCATTGAGCGTCTAAGCTTTTGTGAAGCTTTTGTAAAAAACTTATAGATTTGATTAACATTTAATACGTAAATAAATATTAGAAAACAGAATGTATGAAATTGTATTGAGAACTTAAGATTTCGCTGAGCTTTAAAATTTATGTGGAGCTTTTGTTGGGAAATTTTGAGTTCCGTTGCAATTAAATTATTTTGATAGAAAATTGGCGTCAGTACGAAAAGAATTATGTCCCAAATCCAAAGCAATTCTTTGAGCTTTTAAGCTTTTGTGAAGCTTTAATAGGAAAGTTTCAGATTTGATTAAATTTTAATTATTCGGATAAGAAGTAGATTTGAAAACGTTTTAAATTTTTATTAAAATCTCAAAGCTTTCGGTGAGCTGTTACTTTTTTTGACAGATTTTGTCGTAATATTTAAAGTTTCGTTTCAGTTTAATTATTTAGATGAAAAGTATGTGTAAATACGAATAAAAAACATCCAAATATTGAAGCTTTCTTTCACCATATAAGCTTTTGTAGAGCTTTTGCAATAAAATTTGAAATTCGATTTAAATTTCATTAAGCCAATGAAAAGTGGATTCTAAATCAATAATTTCAAATTTGAATTTAAAGCTATCAACAAGCTTTGAGAAATTGAACAGAGTGTTGCTTTACGAAAATTTAAATTAAATGTAGTACAATTATTTATATTGAACGTTGGTTTCAAAACTTTATAAATAAGTTGAGGAAAAATACAAAAATATCAAAACTAAATTTTTCACAAAAAAGCTCTGCAAACACTAAAAAGCTCCCAGAAAGCTTTATTTTTCAAACTTTATTTCTTACGTTTTTAAATCTATTTTCTATTCAAATAACGATCCTTTAACAAAATTTAAAATTTTCCCAAAAAAGCTTCATAAATCTCGAAAGCTCATTGAAAGCTTACAATTAAAATATAATTTTATCTGATTTGGAATTTAATTTCTATCCGATTCATTAAATTTAAATTAAATATGGTATTTCTCCCAGAAATCTTGTCCAAACTATTAAAAGCGCAACGAAAGCTCTATTTTTTATCCAAATAGGGAATAAAATCCCTTTAACGAAATTTCAAGTTTCTCCAAAATAATTTTTATTCGATTTATTAAATTGAGATAAAATATGAAATCTTTGCTAAACGCTTTATCAGCTCATTGTTAGTTTAAAGGAAGCTTTAAATCATATACGATACGAAACCTCCACGTCGATGGAGAGTATAGATCTTAGAAAACAAGACTTCAAGTACCACATATCTTTCATTGATCGGAAGAATACCCAGATAGGTAGTCCAGGTGTGCTCTGCGCCTTCTGCGCATTAGACTGCACGCCACGGGGTAAAAGGCTAGTAAAGAGTTAGGAATTTAAAGCGATAACTTGGGAAAGGTCGGACAATTTTTTTGATCCCGCAGATCTCCAACAAATTCTTTTTTTTTGCCATTCTGAACTTTTTACCGTCTTTTTACGGACACAATGTCCGTCTTGACCACCATTATCGGCAAATTGAATCGAAATTCGAATTTAATTACTTTTTCTAACTTTAAAAAATTCTGGAATTTCTTTTCCTCATATTCGACTTATCATTGATTTTTTTTTTAATTTAATTGCATGAAATTTTGTTAAGATTTTCAAGCAATTTTTCGATTTTCACAAAGTATTCGGATTATTTAAAATCTAACATTTATTTGTCATCGTAAAATGCCTCTAAAAATTAATTAATTAATTCAATTCATAAAATATTCCCAGAGGATACCAATTTTTTTTTTAATAAAATTTATGTAATAAATTTTGCTTGTAGACTCGTTAAGCCATTTGGGGGATTTATTAAATGAAATTGTAAGAGAAGACGGGACACAACAACTGAATATTTTGCAGGATTTTTCAACAGTCCTGCTATGAGTCTATTTTAATTGATCTACTTATGATTTGGTTAAAATAAAATAACAAATTTATTAATGGTTCTGACAATATTTTCTAATAAAAATCGATCATTTCAAAAAAGACCTTTAATTAGTCATAATTATTTTTAGAAAAATATCTTTAAGGTAAGGTAATTGTATCTTTAGGTTTAATTTTGCATTATAAGATTTTTCGATTCCGTTAGTGAATTTTTGGGTCTAAAAAACCTGTAGTTTTAGCAAAAGAAAAGAAAACCCGGGATAATGGTTTTTTTTATAAAATGTTTCTTAACAAAATCTCATCGTTATTACTTAGAAATAATTTGGGTGTCCTTAAATTACCCTTGGGGATTTTTTTTCTTGGAAATTTCGATCAAATTTAGACCATTTCTAACAATTTGATATTTGACGGTATTTAAAAAATATATGTTGAGGAAACAGTTGATAGATCACCCAGGTTATCTCCTGGGTGTTAAGTAATAGTTGAAAAATTAATGTAAGACATTTTTTGGAAAAATAGATCTTTTGAGGTTGTGGGTATAAGAACTCGATCATGAAAATGTGATATTTTAAGAAAATATTTTTAATTATCCGGAAAAATTCAAATTTTAAAATTTCTAAGTGGATTCTTTTGAGGTGTGACCTAAGTGATTTAATTACATATTAAGGTACCCCCTCCCCCTTTGCCGTAAGGTATAATTATTTAAATTACGTCGAAAGTCGTTTATAAAAAAATCCAATAATTTAAACGTTTTTGTCTATGGGACACATCCCACGAAATTGCTTTAAATTAATTATTTCAATGAGAACACGTCCAAATCTTTCCTAGTTGGTCTTAAACGATAGGTAATCATCACAAAAATCATATTACGTTCCAAAAGAAATATTTCTGGAAGTTCATCTCATATTAAAATCAGACCTACGCATCCCGGTTCTGAATCTAGAGCGTAGAAATTGAAAAATCCATATCTCGGAAGATTCCCAAGAAATTCAGCCCGAATAAATTTTATCGGATAGAAAAATGGCCGGAAATCTGAATGTAATTCGTTTTTTTTTTTATATAAATTTTATGGATGATTTTGTGGCCAATCTGAGACATAATTTTAAAAATTTTAAATGATTTTTTCTAGAAAATCTTTAAAAGTAAAAACGGTATTGAATTGATGTTCACTTAAAATGAGATCAGGCATCCAGTCATTTTCTGATTTTTCTTTAAGGAAATCGATGAACTAAAAATTGCATTAGAAAATCTATAATAGATTTTCACAAACTCATAACTGACTCCAAGAAAATGGTTTTTTTTCCTCCAAATACCTGAAATTAGATTTTAGATTACATCATCGACTATTCAGAAAGAAACTTTCAATTAAATCGAACGATTTTTGATTAAAAAAAAATTCAATTTAAAAATTTTGATCAAAAAATAACAAGAAAATTAAAAGCTCATTAAAGAATTTTTTAAAAGGTCGTAAATCGCTCAGAAATTTTTTTTTCAAAATCATGAAATTAGTTTTTAATTTAACTCATCAAGTATTCAGGAAAAATTAATTAACCAATTCGAGCGAAGTTTTATTTAAAAAAAAAAGGCCGATTTAAATTTTTGATCCAAAAAAGAGCAAGAAAATTAACGGTAGATTGTTAAAGAAAGTCTTGGATTTTTTTAAAAGCTCATAACTCATTTCAAATTTTTTCCCCCCCAAAATCATGAAATTAGTTTAGCAATTTTCTAGAATTTTTCGAATTTCACAATATTTTTTAAGCAAAATTTTCAATTCCTTCTTTTAAACGTTTCCAAATTAAGCAGGGCAATTGATTCGTTTTTACGCTAAGATTTCGAGTTTACAATTCAAAAACTAGATAGTGTAAACCTTCAATAGAGTTTTGGGCCATCATAATTTAATTATTTTAATTAAGAGAACTTCTGAAATATCATTTAGGGATTAGAATAACAGTTCCAGTTCTACTTGCGTTTAATTTAACTAACATAAATATTTACTCAATCCAATTTTATGTGAACACGGTTAAATTAAACTAAATGATCCTTTAAAAGAATTACAGTATTACCCCCTTAGTAGGGTAATGAACTAACGCA
This sequence comes from Symmerus nobilis, assembly GCA_027564815.1. Taxonomy (NCBI): domain Eukaryota; kingdom Metazoa; phylum Arthropoda; class Insecta; order Diptera; family Mycetophilidae; genus Symmerus; species Symmerus nobilis. The sequence goes on along the minus strand of JANTOP010067661.1, from coordinate 10,757 downwards.
ATGGTCGGCAAAATTATTAAAGTAGAGCATTGGCGGTTCGGTCAACGTCTCCATAAGATGTGCAGAATTTGTGTGCATATTTCTTCGGTCGGAAAAAATGTAAAATCGCTGAAAGTTGCTTTAACAGTTAGGTAAAAATACAAAAATTAAATATTTCGGAATAGTTGAAATTTATCTTTAAGAAAAATCAAAAATGTGTAAGGGCGCGTACCGAGAACTTTAAATATCGGACATCGCAACATTTGATCCGGATTTCCCAATTATTTTCTTCGGATCCAAGAAAATGTAATGATGCAGGAAGCTTCTAAATTAGTTAAGGAAAAATATAAAAATGTCAAAGTTAAACATTTCGTTTAAAAGCTCTGCAAAAACTTAAAAGCTCCCTGAAAGCTTAATTTTCCGAACCTTATTTTTTACGTTTTAAAATCTATTTTCTATCCAAACAACGATCCCTTAACGAAATTTAAATTTTTTCCAAAATAAAGCTTTTAAAACCTCGAAAGCTCATTGAAAGCTTAAAATTAAAATGTTATTTTAAATAATTTGGAATCGAATTTTTATCCGATTAATTATATTTAAATTAAATATAGAATTTTGGCAGGAAGCTTATTCAAGCTATTAAAAGCACATCCAAAGCTTTAAGTTTCGAATTTAATTTTTAACGTTTAATAATCTATTTTCTATCTAATTGGGATCTATTAATTTTTAATTGTAAAATTTTTAAGAAATTCCCGATTTTCCAGAAATTTTTCAAATTTTATCAAATAATTTATCTAATATTTCAAATAATTAAATATGGCTTCAGATAGGGGATGACTTGGGTGATCTATCAATACCTTAAGGTCAGGGGGTCCCCTCACAACATATATTTTTAAGATCCCGTCCAAAAATCGAATTGTAAAAAATCCAAGAAATTCAATTGATTTTTGTTTAAAAAATCTTCCTAAAATTTCTGACCACATATTTGAAAAACTTCAATTTCCTGAAAATTCTTTTATGCGAAATTAAACCAAGGGGTTCAGTCAACCCCCAAATAATCAACCCGTTGTTGTTTTAAATATCTAGATATTTATTACCCGACTTTTTCCCGACCATTCTCGATTTTTTCGGTTGAAATCAACAACCGATTTAAAAGAGGGACTGAGATTTATTTCTAGTTGCTTAGTTAGCTTAGATTTCCCTTCAGACTTTCCATGCTCGAGCTTTTAGTGTAATAGATAATTTAGTTAAAGGCAGGTAATTCCCATTTGATATTCTGTAAATGTTATATGCAGGGAATTGCCGGCCTTAATTTATTTTTTAATGTTCTTAGTGTTTATGTTTTTTATTTTAATTTAATTAAATCAATTTCCGTTTAATTTCTTTTTCTTTTTCCTTGAAAACTATAAAAAAAAATCTATCCTTTAAATTTAACTGACCGGACAATTAGGACGATCAAAAGGGACGTACAAACAATCAGTACAGACAAAATTAAATGCCGATCGAATTGTTAAGCTAATCCAAATTAAGGACCAGAGTAAACATACGAAAAATCTATCGAAAAGTGTGTTGGATAGTTTAGTGACTAAAGATGGGACAAGACAATCCGACCATAAACGTACCGCCTTCGATAACTTAAAAGATTCGGATAACTATGGATATAATTCGGACCGTAATGATGATGATTTTGATGATGACGATGACACAGACGACGATGATGATTATGGTACAATATATCCGTACGGACCGGATGTCGATCCGAAAAAATTACTAACAAAATTGACGGCCGACAAAAAACAACCGAAAGACCATATTTCACATTTTTCTCAACCTCCTCTTCCCACATATACACGAAACTATCCCGGTTTAGATGATGGTAAGGAGGTGAAGGCACCCGTTCCCGGACCACCACGCGATTTGGTTGCACAAATTGTTAATCCGAGATTTGTGGCGTTAAGTTGGATGGAACCGTTAAAAAATCCGGATGAAGTTACATCCTATTCGGTTTACTATAAAATGACGACGAGCGAGAGGTAAAATTCAAAACTTCCTTCCCGAAATCTATAATAATTTATTCGGTTTTTTTTTAGGGAAAGAAAATTAACAACCAAATCACGAGACGATCAATTAGCTAATATTCAATCCTTGCTACCCGGTAAAACGTATCAATTTCGGGTAGTCGGTAATAGTAACCATGGACCTGGTGAATCATCAGAAATAATTGAAGTACCAACGCAACCAGAAGAAAATATTGCCAGTCCACCAATAAATGTCCAAGCTCATCCAATCAACCATAAAGAGATTTATGTAAAATGGGAACAACCACTCGTACCAAATGGAAACATTTCAAAATATCGAATCTATTATTCGGAAGATGCTGAAGCTGAAATGTATACCGATAGTACATCGTTAGAAGCGATACTCTCCGAACTACGACCATACACTGAATACACGATAAGTGTACGTCCGTTCAATCAAAATGGTATGGGCGATACATCAACTGAATTATATGTTAAGACATTTTCATCCATACCATCCGAATCACCGATCAATGTAACATTGGAAGCGACCAGTTCAACATCGATAACGGTCCGTTGGGAACCACCGCCCGAAAAGGAACAGAACGGTCAAATAACCGGTTATAAAATTCGTTATCGAAAGAAGAAACAACTGCAAGTTGAAACAACTCCAGCTAATGTTAGACATTTTGAGTTAAAGGGATTGGATAAAATGGCTGAATATCAAGTGAAAATTGCTGCAATAACGGTTAATGGTACGGGACCATTTAGTGAATGGAATCACATTGAAACGTTGGAGAATGATTTAACAGAAACTCATGTTCCCGGATCTCCACTTTGGCTTAAAGGTTTATTCTCTAATTCTCTAATTTATTCTGTTTAAAATTATTGAATGTTTTAGCTCGTCCGGGCGCTGATAGTATATCGGTAACATGGGGTCCACCAGCTAATTCCGAGGTGAAAGTACGTGGATACGTTCTTGGTTGGGGTATTGGTTATCCGGACGTTGATTCATTCGCTCTGGATGAGAATGTTCGATTTTATGAAATCGTTAATTTAAAATCGAACAGCGAGTACGTAATATCATTACGAGCTCGTAATAAAATGGGTTACGGTGAACCAAAATATGATTACGTACGAACACGAGATGATCCAATTGACGCACATGGTGCATTAGCCGTTCCAGTTGGATTACGTGCCGTACCAATGTCCCCAACATCGATTGTCGTCTATTGGACGGACACAACGTTGAATCGAAATCAACAATTAATTGATAATCGTCGGTATGTGGTTCGATACAATTCAGCCGATACAAATCGTTACAAACAGTTCAATACGACCGATATGAATTGTATGATAACCGATTTACGGCCGAACACTCAATATGAGTTTGCCGTTAAAATGGTAAAGGGTAATCGTGAATCGCCATGGTCAATGTCTGTATTTAATTCAACCAGTCAACCGGCACAAATTGGACCGCCTCGTGACATTTCCATTCTATCGGACGAACACAATCCATCGAATGTGATAATTGAATGGACAGCGCCGAGACAAAGTAACGGCCTCATAAATGGTTATATTGTGTTCTATACGATGGACACATCGAAGCGAGATCGTGACTGGCAAGTGGAAGCGGTTGTCGGTGATCAACATACCGCAACGATTAGAAATTTAAAACCGCACTCGACGTATTATTTTAAGGTACAGACGAGAGCGATTAAGGGACAGAATGGTGCTTTTTCCACTCTGGCATCGTACACGACTGGTAATGCGATAACATTGCCCGAACAATCAGTCGCTACTGGCATTTCAAATGAAATGATATTCATTGTAGCCGGCGTTGCTATTGTGCTACTAGCAATTTTAGCATTTTCCTTAGCGATTTTGTGTCGCCGAAAACCACCGATGACACCCGAACATATCAAACAGAGCTATCAGAAGAATAATGTTGGCATTAAACCGCCTGATTTATGGATTCATCATGATCAGATGGAATTGAAGAATGTGGAAAAAAATCATACGAATCCAACAGGTGGTTGTAGTGATGCGGCATCAAGTAGCGGTGCAATGACATTACCTAGATCGGTTGGTCATGAGTACGATCACGATCCAAATGGATTGCAAGTAACAAATTCATTGGATAAAAGGGGATACGCACCTGGTTATATGAGTTTGTTATATGATTTAAATTAAATAAATTTTCTATTGATATAAATTTGGGTTTTTTTTTCGTTTATAGCAACCTCAATGAATTCAACAATGGATCGACAAGGTTATCCCCGTTTACCGTACAACAATAATAAATCTCATATACCGATGGATCCGTCGGTCCATTTATCACAACAGAACTTATCACAATCACAAAACAGCTCTCTAGTACAGACACCCGATAATCAGTATGGATATGATTCCATGCCAAATAATTATAGGCAAGAAACATTCGATTTATTTTTTAATTTCTCCCAATTTATTTGATTTTTTTATTTGTAGTAATCCGAGTGTAACGTATGCCCCCGGATTATCTGTTGATGCACCAAAACGTGGGCAGCATCCATTGAAAAGTTTTAGTCAACCAGTTCCACCATCCGCAGTACCTTTGATCTCAAATCAAACGAAACAAAACGGTGAGCCATTGAAAGAAGGTTCTAATTCTATTCTATGAAATTACTAATTGTTCGTCTATTTTTTTGGTTTCTGCCACTTGAGTAGTACCCGCCGTAACAATACGTCCACAACAAAATGTATCGCCATATAAAAAGACATCACTATCGAGTGCGCTACCAAATCGATTACAATCGGGACCATCGGTAGCCCATTCAAATGATGAAATACAAAGACTGGCACCGAGCACTTCAACCGAAGAATTGAACCAGGAGATGGCCAATTTGGAGGGTCTGATGAAGGACTTAAGTGCAATCACTGCTAACGAATTTGAGTGTTAAATTAAACTATTTATTATAAATTGTAAACATTTTTTCTGTCATTTTATACGATTTTTATTTGTAGCATTTTATTAATTAAATTTTATAAAATTATTTTATAAGAAAGAAATGAAATTAAACAAGAAAAATCAGAGATAACAATTTTTAATATACACTCAAATCGAATTGTATAATTTATTGTCCTTATTTGTATTAAAAATGAACTAGATGTAAGTAATTAATTTAGAAAAGAGATAATTACAGTACAACAAGAATATTTAAATAGAATAATTAAACTTTTGGCATTTTTATGTTGACCAAAAAGAAAATGACGCTTTTTTTAAAAAAATTATTTTTTAAAAATCGCAATAATGTAATTTGTGCTATTTAATATATAAAATTTAATTCAGCCAGAAGTTAGGAATATTTATACATTAATAATTACATATGTAACATAAAAGAGCAATTTAAATTGGGCTCAAAGTCATTAAATGGTTGAATTAAAATTGATGTTGAAAATATGAATTAATATAAGTGGAAATGATATGGGATTGATTGCTTTTTTTTAACGTAATTTAGGCTACTGTCAAATCAATTTCCTTTAAACAATTTTCTATAAGAACTACGTAGATATATATTTTTAAATTTATACGTGTCCTGCGATTCCTTCTATTATCTATATTCACAAAACATTTCCAGAAATTAATGAAAAGAAAAACTTCCACAAAATAGATTTCCCAATATTTTTATTATTTATAAATTATAATATAAATGAAATAAAATAATACTACACACACATCATTACACATCTATATTAGTCTACAATTATTTTATAACATTCTATCACTTATACTACAAATAAATCGATAAATTATTGAATGAAACTTTTTGTAATTATAAATCGAAATTTAATTCTAATTAATTTGTATATTTTTTAATTTATTTCTAAAAAGGTGTGTTGTTTTTTATTCGGAGTTTTTTTTCCGTTTATTTAAATTAATTTTCTTTTAATTACGTAATTGAATTAGTTAATTTTAGTGCCATAGATATATTTATACTAAACAAAACGAATATTTTAATAAATCGATTAATATAAATTAATCAAAATAACAAAAAGATATGATTAACATAGCCGATAGAAAAGGGATAAGTGAGAGAGAGAGAAAACAAAGAGGATTTTTATAAAATCTTTATCCTGGAATTTACTAAAAATAAAAGAGAATAAATTAAACAAAATAAAATAGATATTTTTAAATAAACACAGTATTTCCTGTATATGCCATAATTTTTATACAAAACAATATCAATCAATCTAATCTCAAATTATGTTTAAATTTAATTTATTTTCTTTCGATAATAAATATTAATTTTAACGGAAATCCGTCAATAGGATATTAATTTATTTTTAAAATCAATGAATCGGCCTTAATTTATTTTTTTTAGAAATTATTTTTTTGTAATAATTTTTTATGGAAGAATTTTGAGAAAATGGAAAATTATGCATATAAATTAATCGCCTAATTAAATTATTAACATTAACTAATGTAAAATATTTTGTAACACGTCTAATCCAATTTTATGATAATTAATTGTAATAATTTTTTCAAAATGAAAATAAAAGGAAAATACGAATATTATAAATTGGATGATTGTATTTTGAAATAAGTTATATTTCTGTTGGATGATTTATTTAATTTTAAATTGTTAATAGATTATAATTTATGATTGATTTTAATTAAAATATTTACTGTATTTTTAGCTTTAAAAATGGCAGCTTAAATTGTGGTAAATTGAATTGAAATGTTCACGTACGTTCCTAAAATTTACAAAAATGGTCTTCAGTAAGTTTTTGTTTTGTTAGCTATTTTATCTAAACCTATCTGTGAATTCCCATCCAATTTAATAATTTATTTCCTACTTTGAAATAATTAAAACTGATAATTTAATTATATTTAATCATATAATTTCAATAAAAATCGAGGAGTTTCAAAAACCGCATGAAAACCGGAATCTTATAAAAATTAGGAATAAGAAATTTGGTATTTTCTGATTTTAATTAAATTGATCAGTTATTTAAATACATTTTCCCAGTAATTTTTTATCCAATATCCCGATTTTTATTCAATTTTCTCCATTTTATCAGATTTTGTGAAATTATCTGTTTCTCGAATAGAGAGTATTCACAAATTCGTATGAACTGGCTAAGATTACCCATTCCAACTTACAGTTGGGCCTGGTTCTCTTGTATTAAATGGATGTTAATTTAAAAATTCACAGATATTTAAGAAAGATATAAAAAAAAACCTTTTTTTTAATGTTTTTTTCTTTTTTAATTTAGAAAATCTACGAAGGACAAAGAACCAGATTATTGGAACAATTATATTCGGATTATAATTATTTTGTAAATATGAAGGCGAAATTTATCGTTAATCAGGCGATCGTATCCGGATCAGTGAGGAATAATTGACCGCAAGAAAAGATATACTCGATCAGAGTGAATGTTAATTAATTTAAATTAATGAGTTTTTTTTAAAAAAAAAAATATGTTTATTTATTTAGAAAAGAAAGATTTATTTGTAATATCGAACAAAACATATATTTTAGATTATTTAGAGTAATTGCTTAGTTTTTGTTGAGCGAAAAGTATTAATTAATTACATTTTATGTTGCAGATTTAAAATTTAAAAATTTATTAATAATAAAAAATTAATTTATAATAATTAATATTAATTTTATTTAAATTTCAAATTTGTTCTCTTTTTATTTCATGAATTCTATTTGTGATAGAACTTTTAATTTTTTAATTTTGAAATTCATTCCTTTATGTCAGTTTTTTAAATAAATATTTGTTGCTGTTTATTTTGTCTGTTTCCGAAAATAAATAAACAGAATTTTTAGATAATTAGCTATTCAATATTTAATAAAATAAAAATTGAAATATATTTCTAAGAAATTTAATTATAAAATTTTAATTCGGAATTATAGAAAAATATATATATTCATTTGTCTGATATTGATAGAATTATATTGCCGATCGCTATTTATTTTATTAAATGGAAAGATGTAAGACAATATAAATTTGATCTTAAAACCTCATTGCTGAAGATGATTTAATTGCATCGAAATGCATACAATTTAAACTTTTTAAAAATAATTTGAAATATTAAATTTAAATTTAATTTAATAAATTATTTTTTGTAAAAACAATAAGTAGGTTTTTTAGAAATTAATATCACGTCGTGTTAATTTATTTAATTTATTTTGTAATTAATCTATATCCTTTCTTATTATTTCTGCAGCCTCATTGAGAACCACACTTCTTTTGTATCAATGTAACTTCCTCAAGGGTTTATTTGAAGGATCAATTGTATGTAAGTGGTGTTACTGATTTTATATTATTTAATAAAACCAATTATTTCTTTTAATTATTGTTTTAAATATTTCTTAATTATACGTACATTTTTTGTTTAATATAAAAATATAATAGCTTTAATAGAATTAATTAAATTATAAATAATTAATTAATTAAAACAAATCATATTTTGATTTCTCTATTTGGTTTTTTAATTTAATTTTCTTTTTAAAGACAAACAATTTTTCAAACATTTCAATTTAATTAATTAATTAAATTAAATCTTACCAATAATATTAAAAATTATAAATTAAAAATGTACAGTCAGCTAAATTTAATTAATTAATTAAAATCTTTCTAATTCGATTATATTAAATATAGCAGCCTGATCTGTGACCGAAGGTTTTTTAATTAAATTATCGGTACCAAATTCGCAATTACGAAACTGATATAAAATACTAAGCATCCGGTGAGATTCTACGATCAATTCTCCACGATGAATTGTCTCAGGGAGTAATTGTTATACGATGAATTGCTAAGAACAGTAGAAATTACTACTCTGGAGGTACATACAAATACAGAGGTAATTATTTTCACAAATACCTATATAATTAATGAATTTCCTGGTAGAAGGTATAATATTTAATATACCTCCCAGGGCCGAATTTCGATCGATATTTTTCGTATTGAGTCTAGGTTCAATTCTATTGCCTATATTATTCAGAGGTTTAGAAACAATTTTACAACTTTCTTGTTCAGGTTCTAGAAATTGTTACTTAGTAGAGAAAGGGGCCCGGTAATTAAATTCGGCTCTGGTCACCATCCAAATCGGCCTTGACGAGTTTAGAAAGTGGTTATTCGAATAGTACAAAATGTCAATGAATGAGTAATAAAAAAATGAATTATTTTGTAAATATTTGAAATTCCTTTAATTAAAATCTTAAAATTAATATTTAGAAGAAATATGTTTCGTTTTATAATAATTTTATTAGCCGTGGTAATATTACCATCGACAACAGGTAAGAAAATATAAAATAAATAATTTAAATTTAAGTTATAAAAAAAATAAAATCAAAAGACTTCAATATAAAAATCCGGGTTCGTCGCTTGTTATAATTAACTCTTTCTTGCAGGGCTACTTCGGCGATGTTATCAATGTCGTTCCCGTGGTGAGCTTGGAACATGTAAAGATCCATTTAAGGGCAATGAAACCAGTGTTGAGCAATTACATGGTATTAGTATGGTTCCCTGTTCATCCGGATGGTGTGGTAAAGTGGTTGAAGGGAAAATTGCTCTGAGAGATGATGGTACGATTATTATTATATTTCCTTTTAAAATATTAACAGTTTCTATCCTATTCTTTCAGATTATGACATAGCTACACAAAGGACTTGTGTTCAGCGTGGTCCATCCGATTCAGAAGATCGGTGTGCATATACAATGGTTAATTATAAGAAAGTTTTTATGTGCTTTTGTCAAGGAGATTTATGTAATTCATCCACAGATTTAGGAAGTAATAGGAGCCATATACTCCTGTTTGGATTGATTGCGTTTGGTTGGTTAATTTTACGACTGAGATAATAGTTTTTAATAATTTGAATTATAAAATTAAGATTAGTGTTTCAAATACTGTATAATATACGTCACTCTTATAACTGTTCCTCTGTAAAATTCATAGTGTAAATTTTTTTTTGATCTAAGAGGCGGGTAAAAATAAGAAATATTGGAAGAAGATCTAGAATAAAAATGTAGATAAATCAGGTACAGAGGAAATGTCTGGAAAAATCAACAAAAATTCACTGAATACCGAAATTGTCAAAAATAAATCTGTAGATGTTGAATATGAGAAGCGTTTTATACAAATGCTCTGAATAAATTAAAAATTAAAATTCATAGAAGTTTTAAGTTTTGAATCATTTCTACTATACATTTTGAAACCTAGTTTTAATCCGTATAATTAAATTTTATCATTTATAACTTTGGAATGTAATTCTATTCGTATTGGAACCTAATTTCCATCCAAATAATTTAACGGCAACAAAACTTAAATTGGTATGGTAAAAGCTTTAAATAAGCTTAAAAGCTTAGTTTTTGGGAAAAAATTTCATACGTTTTGGAATTTAATTTTAATCCGAATAATTAAATTTTAATCAAATCTGTAATTTTCCTACAAAAGCTCCACAAAAGCTTGAAAGCACAAAGAATGCTTTGGGTTTGGCATGCAATTTTATTCGTATTGTCACCTATTTTCTATCCAAATAAATTAACTACGTTGAAAATGAATATTTACCGACAAAAGTTCCTCGTAAACTTACGAGATCAGCGAAAGCTTCCAAGTTACGAATAAAATTGTATATGTTTTAAAATCTAATTTTACTCCGAATTATTAAATTTTAATAACAAAATAAAATAGAATAAAAGTAACGAGTATTTCTAGAAATGAATACTTGTTACTTTCGGATCCTAAAAGTAACGAGTATAATGTAC
>JANTOP010067550.1:0-22011 GCA_027564815.1 Symmerus nobilis | reverse complement strand
TTGGTAAAATTTAATTAAAATTAAGATTCTTAGGACTATTTTCAAATGTTTTCAAACTTTGCTTTCAGTAAAATTTGCAGTAAAAAATTCAATTTAGAAATTTTATCGAAGAAAGAGCAAGGAATCATTAATTTTTTTCAAAAAAAAAAAATCCTAACTCGCTTTAATAATTAATTTTTCAAAATCCTGAAATTGGTTGTTAGATTACTTCAACAAGCATTCACGATAAAACATTCAGTCAAATAGAACGAATTTTTTTTAACAAAAAAATTCAATTTCAAAATTTCTGTTGAAAAAGAGCAAGAAAATTAATTGGAGATTTTTAAAAAAATCATAACTCACTTAGAAATTTTTTTTTCTCAAAATCCTGAAATTAGTTTCTGGTTTAGCTCATCAAGTATTCAGGAAAAAACTTTCTATCAAATTGAGCGATTTTTAAGACAAGAAAAATCACCAGCTCAATTTTGTAGGTGTTAAATGATTCGTAAGGGATTTAAGCAGAATATTGGTTTTTTACTAGTAAATTTTAGGAAAATGAAGGCCCTGAAGGGAAAATTGATTCCAAAAATCGAGCTTTGAAACATAAATGTTCGGAAGTAAATGTTCTGCATTTGGATATATTTTTTGTAATTTTATTTATCGAATATTTGAAGAAGAAGTAGGGACAATGATCCGCCAAAGCCCGAAATTGTTTAAAATTTGGTCCGTTAAAAAATTTCAAGGAAAATCCATTTTGATTTGATATCTGAAGTTTGATAAGAAAAGCTCAAAGAAAGCTTTTATTTTCAGATAATATTTTCTATCCAAATAATTTTCCTGTATCGAAATCGAAATTTCCTGACAAAAGCTTTTTAACGACCCCAAAGCTTAATGAAAGCTTTTAAAACTTTCCTTTATTGTTTTTCAGATTCGTTTTTTATCCAATTAATTAGATTTAAACAAAATCCGAAATTGTCCTTTAAAAGCTTTTGATGAATTTAAAAGCTCAAAGAAAGCTTTTATTTTCGGATATAATTTTATACGCATTGTAAATCTATTTTCCAGTCAAATAATTTTCCTAAAATGGAATTTCAAATTTTCTCAGGAAAAGCTCAATTAAAATCACAAAAGTTTACGGAGAGCTTTTGGTAAAAAATTTTATTTTGTTTATTTGGAATCAACTTGTTATCCGATTAATTAAATTTTAATGAAATCTAGAATTTTTCACCAAAAGCTTTTCAAAATCGGAAAAGCTCAAAGAAAGCTGTGCGTTTGAAATTTAATTTTATACATGTTGAAATCAAATTTTCTAACAAATAATTTTACTATAACGGAATTTCACATTGTATAAAAAAAAAGCTTTATTAGAATCGCTAAAGTTTCGTGAGAGCTTTCGATTCAAATTTTGTTTTGTTTACTTGGAATCTACTTTTCATCCGATTAATGAAATTTTAATAAAATCTGAAATTTTTCCTTAAAAGCTTTCCAATATCGGAGAAGCTTAGAAAAAGCTTTAACTTTCGGGTGAAATTTTATACGTTTTGAAACCTATTTTCCAGCCAAATAAATAACCTGCAACGAAATTTGAAATTTTCGCCGGAAAGCTTTTATAAAAGTTCCCAAAGCTCACCGAGAGCTTTTGATTAGCTTCATTTTATTTATTTGGAATTTATTTTTCATCGGATTACCGAAACTTAAATCAAAACTGAAATTTTTCTCCAAAAGCTTTTAAAAATCTTAAAAGCTCAAATTAAGCTTTAAGTTTCGGAAATGGTTTTGAACGCATTGAAACCAATTTTCTATACAAATAATTCTGCTACATTGAAATTTCAATTTTTGTAAAAAAAAACTCTGTTCAATTCCCCAAAGCTTTTCGAAAGCTTTTAATTAAAATATCATTTTTTATATTTGGAATCTACTTTTCATCGGATTAATGAAAATTAGACGCAATTTTAAAAATTTCCTCCTAAAGCTTTCAAAAAAACTGTAAAGCTCAAAGAAATCTTTACGGTTTCTATTCAAATCATTCGCCCTTCGCCCGATTGACCGTGATATGTTGATGTTATCAACATCTCGATGAAATTCAAAGCTTTTTCTGTCATCTCTCCCTAGAATACATGATTACTAAATTTCATATGGCCAGATATACCTACCTTCTTTCGTCTACCTAACTAAATAAACATCATGAAAATCGATAACCTGATTTGCATAATAAGTATACCTAACTTAATTGCCATAAAGACGATAATAAAATAATTTTCTTTTTTAAAATCGGACAGATAAAAATTGTCAGGCCATATAAAATATTCAAATAAAATAAATTTAAAAATATTCCGAACCGATAAATGGTAAGCGGTTATCACACACAAAAACTCCTCTACCTTAAACACCATTCCGATGATGTCAAAACGTTGAACATCGCGAAAATATATAAAAAAAAAAATATGTTTTCTATTCAGCTTTTGCGGTGTAAAAATTCGCAAAAATAATATTATTCTTTGGTTATATAAAAGATATTGGGCCGGGGCCATTGACATTGCACATTTTCATCAGATTGTGTGAGTGTATTTGGCGGGTCCGCTTGTATTATGGGCCGTGTTCGAATGGAACACAATATTATATTTTGTACCCGCAGGTCCCCCTTTTCGTCCCGGACCGTTTTTTTTTTTTAAATTTCGTACCATTACCGTGTATGTATTTTTCGTCGTATTTATTGTATAATCAGTCGGCTGGTTTTTGCTAAATAAAAACATTTAATTTTTTTCTTTTTTTCGCAAAGTCCAAATGGTCATTTTGTCGAAATTTTTCATGACGTTCGATTTGTTGCTTAAAGAATTTTATTATCATTTCTCTTGAGTGATATTAAAATTAATTATCAATTTTGTTCAACTATTTTACAAGCAAACGAACGAAAAAAAAACCATTATCGATTCGATAGTCATTATGAAAGTTTCATTGTTAAATTAGTATATGTTTATGGTTGAGTATTTTTCTTTACTTTTTGTTATCAATTTAGTAATCGATAATTTGAAATTGTATGTAATAAAGGGTAAAGAAATTTAGTATATAACTTAAAGGCCTAAATGGATTAACTTCATTAGTATATGTGGAAATTATTATTTTGTTGTATAACCACGTAATAGCTATAGAGTTAAGAAATTTCGGAATTTTCGTTAAAAGAATTTTACTTTTCAGAATTCGGAGAAAAAATTAATTTCACTCAAAAAATTTCACTCAAAGAAATTTCACTCAAAAATTTCACTCAAGAAAATTTTTTTCCGTAATTTTCTGTGGAATCATTTACAAGATAAAATACATTATTTTCTCCTACAGTTCAACGATGGGTCAGGTTATTTCTATTCACCATTTTAGTTGAATGTTGAATGTAAAAATACCTTTATTAAATCAATACAAATAAATAGAATTTTGTAATCGATGTTTGGTGAGATAAATCTTTGACTGGAAGTACAATATCCCAATCATCTATACGAGTAATGCATTTTACAAACAAAATGCATCATTAATCATCATTCATTTAAAAGCCGCATAATATATATTTTATTAATAATTGTTGTTTTCATTATTTAATAGAAAATGAATAAATGTAATTAAAAACGTACCTCGACGATATACAAATTTATAATATACAGTAGGTGCAGCTTAATGTCTATCTAGAACATCTATCTGATTATGAGACATGCTGGCTGTAAGATTAACCGAAATAAAAAATTTGGTACGGTGATTCCCCTAACCGGTGACCATTTCTTAAAATATAATAAAGAAAATAATAATAAAATCTACAGTTAGATATTATTATTTATAACTGCAATATTAACCATCCATATAAACTGGAAAATAAAATATAATAAATATGTGAACATGTCGATGTAAGAAAACATAATTTAATGTTCGCCCATATATAGGTGGTATATATACCGCACATACATGATAGTTGAAATTTATGCATTCAATATGTATGAAAATGAAGAGATTACCGTTATTCAACTTATTACATAGGATTACGTTATTTTTACTTCTTACAATAAAATTGTGTTACACACTTGATAAGAATAATCATAATACAATAATAAAATATATTTTAAAAAACAGAATGAAAAACCGTTGTTTTATTTCATTTTTATTCATAGAAAACATGGGGGTATGCTGTCGTGGGTAAATGAACCGTTTTGGGATGGAAAGGTGTTGGTTGATAAGGACCGAAATTTAATCAAACAGTCAGTAGTTTTTCTTGGTCAGATCGTTTTCTCGTCTTGTCGAAATAAAATTCTGTATAAAATTGATTTCATGATTTTTTTGAAAATTAATTTCTCTTTTTCCGAAATTTTTCGATTTTTAAATAATTTTCTGAT
The DNA here is from genome assembly GCA_027564815.1 of Symmerus nobilis. NCBI lineage: Eukaryota > Metazoa > Arthropoda > Insecta > Diptera > Mycetophilidae > Symmerus > Symmerus nobilis. Next base: position 17,662 of record JANTOP010067550.1, on the reverse strand, counting down.
TTTGGAAAATTTCCGATTTCCGGAAAAAAACTTTAAAAATTCCTGATTTTTAGTAAATATTCAAATTTTTTGTCAAATTTCCCCGAAATTTCCCGTTCTATTTAAAAAAAATAATTTCAAAATTTACGAATTTTTCGAATTTTAAAAATTTTTCTGATTTTGGAAATTTAAAAATTTTCTGATTTTTTTGACTTCAAAAATTTTCTGATTTTTTTGACTTCAAAAATTACTGATTTTTAGAAAATATTCAAAAATTTTTTTCAAATTTTCCTGAAATTTTCCGCTTTTCCCCGAAATTTCCCGCCCAATGAAAGTTATTGATTTTTATAAAATTTTCAATATTTTTTTTTTAATTTTCAAAATTTTCAATTTTTTATCCAAAATTTACGAATTTTCCAATTTTGGCAATGTTTTGAATTTTAAAAAATGTTTTGAATTTTTTGACTTCAAGAATTACTGATTTTAGAAAATATTCAAAACAATTTTTTTCAAATTTTCCGCCTTTCCCCGAAATTTCCCGCCCTAATGGAATTTTTCAATTTTTATAAAATTTTCATAATTTTTTTTTTCAAAATTTACGAATTTTTAGAATTTTGAATAATTTTTCCAATTTTTTGATTATTAAATTTGGAAAATTCCAATATTTTTATTAATAGTCGGAACAGTTGGTAGTTTTGGACCATTAATATCTTCCTAGTTCATTCATCATGAATTTATATCCTCCACTTCCTCTTCAAATAAAATAATCCCCGTAAAGGAGGCCTGTATCTTGATATTTATCAGGAGAATCGTACCTATTTCTATCACAGATAGAAAGAAGGACATAAGGGTGCTGGATGCTGGGTCTGAAACTGAATGATTATTCATACATAGTTCGACGAGACTATGTCTCGAAAGAAGGAAAATGCTTCAATGGTACTAGAGGTTTGGAACTAGATTTCTACATAAGATTCTAGATATTTAAAGAATCGGATTCGTTTGGAATATTATGAGAGTGAGACCATTAAATTTACCCTTGCCCTCTAAAATCTTCATGAATAAATTTCCTATTATTAACGGAGCTGATTCTTCATCTTGTTTCCCTGATATCTGGAGATTGGTGGCTATAAATATGTTTTTCCGGACGGATTATAAATTCTACGATTAATATCTATCGTTCTAGCCAATTTGGACCAATTTTGATTGAAATAATTAATTTGAGCAAATATCGGGAGATCCCATGGAAAGGAAAAAATCTGAAGATTTCTTAATATTCGAATAAGAAGTGATTTTTTAAAATAGAACTTGCAGGGGGACCCATTAATATTTATATATGATTCAGTCAGTTGGTTTATCCCTTAAAGGAATCCATATCGACATTTTAAAATTTTAATTTTCCTGGAAAATTATAAATATTTCACTTCAACTTGACATTTTTTTGGTCGGCCGCATATAAATTACCATCAACCTGGAAGGGTAATTTTTTTTTTCAACAATTTTCTTCCACTAATTTTTCTCCTGTTCCCTAGTAAAATTTCGGTGTAATTAGATTTTCTGGTTCCCAAATAAAATTTTCCGGAAGATCGATTTTTCTGTCGGGACTCTCAGGTTTTATACAAAAAAAAACAGCTAATTTTTCTTATTTTTCTGATTTCGGACCAAAAAAAAATATAACGAATGATGCAGAAAGTTCATAAATTAGTTGAGGAAAAATACAAAAATATCAAAACTGAACATTTCGTACAAAAGCTCTGCAAGAACTTAAAAGCTCCCAGAAAGCTTAATTTCCCGAAACGAATTTTTTAAGTTTTAAAATCTATTTCCTATCCAGATAACGATCCTAAAACGAAATTTCAAATTTTCCCCGAAAAAGCTTCAAACATCTCGAAAGCTCATTGAAAGCTTAAAATTAAAATGTTATTTTATATAATTTGGAATGGAATTGTTATCGGATTCATTAAATATAAATGAAATATGAACTTTTCGCATAAAGCTTATCCAAACTATTAAAAGCTCCCAGAAAGCTTTAAGTGTCGAATCGGATTTTTTACGTTTTAGAATCAATTTTCTATCTAGATAACGGTTCTTTAACGAAATTACAAATTTTCTAAAGTAAAGCTTTAAAAATCTCGAAAGCTCATTGAAAGCTTTACAATTAAAATGTTGTTTAATATAATTTGGAATCTCATTTTTATCCTATTCATTAAATTGAAGTGAGGTATTGACTTTTCGCTGAAAACTTATCTTAACCTTTAAAAGCTCAGAAAAAGCTTTAAGGTTCGATCCTAATTTTGAACGTTTTAAAGTTAATTATCTGTCCAGATAACGCTCCTTTAGCGAAAGTACAAATTTACCCAAAAAAATGCTTAAAAATCTCGAAAGCTTATTGAAAGCTTAAAATGGAAATATAATTTTATCGGATTCATCGGATTTTAATATCTAATTCTTATCGGATTCCTTAATTTCAAATTTCGCTGAAAGCTTATCCTAACTTTTAAAAGCTCAAAGAAAGCTTTAAGTTTCGAACCTAATTTTGTACATTTTAAAATTTATTTTCTATCAAGAATTTTCTATTTTCTATAAGGTCTTTTAACGGAATATAAAATGTTCCTTAAAAAAGCTTAAAAAATCTAGGAAGCTCATTGAAAGCTTAAAATTAAAATGCCATTTTTTTCATTTGGAATCCGATTAATAAACCTGATTATTCATCACCAGTACCCACGATTTAACTCCTTCATGAAAAATCTAATTTTGGAATATAGAAATTCAAATCGAGATCGATTTTTTTTTCAATTTAATTTTGCCATTAACTGATTATTATCAATTAAATATTAATTAACTAATAAAAATTGGACCAAACCGGTAAAAATCATTGGACTGAAAACCCTGATAAAATATACCCATTTCATAGGTAATTTACCTTAGAAAATAAATGTTTTTCTCCAAGGATCCCATTTAACAAAAAAAAATTTACAACTAGACTTTTTCCAGAAAAAATACCATCAATCCGACCTGAAATTTTGCACAGACATAATTTAGATTATTGAGAAAAAATGGGTAGCAAATTATGAACCGTTTATACTTAATATTTTACGGCTATTATCCGTAATTCTCGATTAAATCCCTGTCTAAGTTAACATACCTTTCTTGATGAAATTTTAATTTTAAAATTAGAATTAAATATTTATTATTTCTAAATTTAAAATTGAACTAACTCTAACTGATTAAAATATTTTTTAATGAATTTCTGTAATTAAAATGAATTTAATAAATTCCCTAATAAATATGATAAGAAATAATATTAATTTTTCTTTTTCTTTTTTAATTTCAGGTAAGCTACCATAAATATATTTTTGGAATTTGGAAAATTAAAGTTGCGTGCCCAAATTATCATGCGTTTGGAATTAATCACAATTTATCTGATTACTATTCCAACCTTAATCATATTTAAACATCTCAAGAAATAATACAAACAAACTCTCGCCAACACGTAATGTATAATTAATTTATTAATTAAATCATTTGATTAAAATAATTATTTTTATTTTTCTTTTATTTACTATTATCACGAAATGGTATACAAAATAAAATTTATTATAATTTAGCAATCATTATATTTTTTATTTTATTTAAAATATAGAAAGAAGAGAGAATCAAGAAATAATTTTATAAATATTTCTTAGGTAAGTATTTTAACTAATTGTTATATTAATCAATTTTTTAAAATTTAAAATAAATTTTTTAAGACATGTTTCCCCCGGATATCTGTAAGAAAATTAATTAACAAAATTAATCAGTTTAAAATTGGATTAAATTAAATTGTTACGATTCCTATTATGTTGAATCCTTAATATGCAATAACGTCCAACGTTGGGGTCCCATTAAAACCTAAAACCAAAAAACATAAATGTCTGTTACAAGACTATTCCATCTATTCAATGATATAATTTATGATGATGCTCTACGATAATAATTATGAAGAATATCTTCTCGTGCACTCAACAAATTTTAATGTATTTTTACTGTCATCCCATGAAAGATACCCTTTTATTTTGCCAATTTTTGCTAGTTTATTTATTAATATGAAAATGTTCCCATAAATTACAAATTCTCCTAAATTATTATCGTTAACATAAAACATTTAACTTAAATTATTAGACATTTTACTTTCACATCAAACCCCCATAATCTTATTATTATTCTAAAGTAAATTTAGATGTGGATATATTGGGATATGTTTAGGGTGGGTTGTGTTTTTACTCTACGATTTTGTTGAATTAATTATGGGAATGTTTTATTTTCTAGACCCCGAACCAATTCGTCCTGTAACATATTTTCCTACCGAGGTCCTATTATTTATTACAGTAGCGGATTTTTTTATAAGATTTTTGAGAAAAATTTTCCATTTTTCGCAGCATCACAATTTCCTCCGGTCCGGTTATTTTTATTTAAGAAAATAACCGAACTTGCGCTAATCTATCATTTTAATTGCGCTCTGTAGATGACATTTATGTTTATTTTATCGTCGCTTACCAATCTCTCGTTCCAATCCGTGATGTATAAATATGTCGCAAACGTCTTTGCGAATTTTTATGGGCAAAACTATCCGTTCTTTATGTATGGTTTATTTTCGCATTATTTAAATGATTATGCGTTTGTGATGCCCTGTTTTTGATATATCTCGAGACACAAGTTTCATTCAAAACGGGATTGGTTATTCGGAGAGGAGATAAATTATGTTACCCGAAAAAAAATATATGAATTTTTCCTTCCTTTTATGTTTCAATTTTTCTTCTTCTACACGATTACTTATATTCAAGAATTGCAATAAAATAAAACTTAATTTTTATTTCTTTTGCATTGGTTTTAGGTTTTTATCTCCCATGTGCACGTACATGATTTTGAAATGTCTGCTAAAAACAGGAATAAAAATGGGGAAAAAATGTAATAAAATTAATTTTACGTTAATGTTTATTTTATGTCTGTTTAACATTTTTTTTTGCAGCAGCAACATAAACATAATGATTAAAGTTTGCCCATTTGATTTTGGAGATTAAAATCAATTTCCATGACTGTACCATTAGATTGTAGATTATTTTCGAAATTAAAACTCCCTTGACGATTTTCGGGGGTTGGTTGTATTTAATTATCTGGAATAATTACTATACTTTGCAGTCAAACTATATTTTACCTTAAAATTCGAATAAATTATCTTTAAAGGGGAGTGTCTGGGCAAATTCGGGGATGCTCGGTAAAAATAGGGGAATGGTCGAAATGGTTCGGAAAAATATAAATTAATAAAATTAAAATAAAAGAGATCGCCAGAAATTTTTTTCCGGAATTTTCAGATTTCACCGAATTTTGGCTGAATTTTGAAAATTTTTCAAAAGTTTTTTTTAGCTTTTTTTTACTAAATATTCCCAAATTTTGATCTAATTTTTAATAAAAAATTTTATTTGAAAGAAGAAAAACCAACTAGTTGGTGGAATTTTTTTTTAATTTTCAATCTGAAAATCCGATTTTTGGCGTAATTTTAAAAATAGAACTTGCGGGGGGACCCCTTAAAATGTTTATGAAATTAGATCATATAAGTCATCACTTAAATGAATTCGAATTAAGATTTTAAGTTTTCATTTTTCCGGGAAATTTTCTATTAAAATGACAGTTTTTTGGTTGATGGCGACGGGACGTTGAATGGGACGGCACCCTAAACCCAGAAAGGTTGATTTTTCAAAAAAATTTTCTGGAGATTATTCTTACCGTTTTTACTTAATAACAATTCGGCATCATTAGATTTTCCGATTCCCGAACAAAACTGTCCGGTATACCGAATTTTGAACGGGACGGTTAAGAAAATTATGAAATTTAACAGAGAAAATTGATTACATTTGAAGGGACCAATTTGGAATCGATAATTTTTAGGAAAAATATCGGATGATTTTAAAAGGGTCCTAGAAATGATCAGGAATTTCCCAAAAAAAGTCTGTGAACTTTTTAAAAATATCTTGGGATTGGAATTTCTTGTTCCAAACACTCTGGAATTTGTTGAACCGTTCTAGTATTTATCCCGAGTTTTGTTTCGAAATGTAATTGATTTTATGGTAAAAATTGTGCAAAAATTGGATTTTTGTATTTTTTAGAACCAATCTGGAATTTCTACAAAAATTTCAAGATTGTTTGCACAATTTTTCGATTGGAAATTTAATTAATTTCGGAAAATTGCCTAAAATTGATTAAAAATGGTCTAGAATTTGTCTGGAATTTCGTAGAAATGTTCTAGAATTGTTTATAACAGTCCTAGTATTTATCGGAAATTTTTCAGTCCGAAATTCGGTTATTTTTAATTAAATACGAGTCTCCGAGCTTTCAAAAGAAATTAAACGTTTGACGATTTTATTCATTTTCAATCCAATTTATTTTATTTATATGAAATCCAGAATTTCCAGAAAAAAGCTCTGAATTTAAATTGGAGAAATGGAGATGGATACGGTAATTGGAGCACCAACGTTTTTGAAAATAACTTCCATTTAATAATTTATTAAATAAAAACGTTTTTTTTTTATTTTCCGAAGAAAAACATTTCCGAGGATTAAATTTCCTTGATCAAATAAATCCCCCAAATATCCTCTCGTCCTGAATCAAGAGAATTTCTCGTTCAAAATATCCATAAAATCGGGGAAATTGTTGAAATGGAAATATCCCAAAAATATCCCACACAAATTGTTCAGAGAAAATACAAAAATCTGATGATGAAAATAATTTTTTCGGTGGGATTTTTATTAAACCGTATTTCCCAAAAATAATCCTAATATCCCAAATTTCCCAAAAAAATGTCCCGGAACGAGTTTTTAAAATACTGGTTAATTATTTCATATAGAATGCTTAATTAATATTTTTATTTGAAAATGCCCGTTGATAAAAAATATCCCGAAAATATCCCATTCAATTTTAATTCAAATTCTTCTTGAAAAATATCCCAAAAATATGTTTCTGAGAAAAATAGTCAAAATCTCAAAATCCAAAAATTTCATCGAAATAAAAGGAATTTTTTTTTGCTGAAAATATTTTTTTCGGTGGGATATTTTTTAAATATTTTTTCGATGGGATTTTTATTAAACATTTATTTTCCAAAATTTATTTTTATGGTAACTCATTCTTTAGAAAACAAAATTTCCTAAAAATAAACCTAATATCCCAAATGTCCCACACAGAATTTTTTAAAATACCCCGAAATTTCATTTAGTGAACTTAATTTATATTTCCTTAAAAACGTCTGTTGAAAAAAAATATCCCGAAAAAATCCCATTCAATGCTAATTCAAATTCTACTTGCAAAATTCTTCCAATTATCCTCTCATCAGGTAACAGTATATTTGTCGAAAAAATAACCCTAAAATCTGAGAAATTACTGATAGAAAAATATCCCAAAAATATATTTTTGATGAAAATAGTCCAAATCCAGAAATCTCAAAAAAATAAAAGTAAATTGGAAATTTTTTGGATGGGATTTTTATTAAACATATTTATATTTATTAAAAATTGTTCGTTAGTAAACAAATAATCCGAATATCCCAAATTTCCCAAAAAAATTTCCCAAAAATTAATCAGTTACACGTAAATTTTCCATCGAATAATTTCTCCATTTAAATCTCACATCAACTGAAGCTAAAAATTTTAAAAATATGTAGAAAAGTGTTAAGTTTTGAATGAAATTTTGAACGTTTTGAACTCTAATTTTAATCCAAATAATTAAGTTTTAATCAAATCTGAAACTTTTCTATAAAAGCATTAAAAAAAAGCTTTTAATGATTAAGAAAGCTTCAACTTTAGGATGAATTTTTATTCGTATTGAAACCTACTTTTATCCACATAATTTTAAATACAACGAAACTCCAAATTTGGGGATAAAAGCTCCCCGTAAACTTAAGATATAACCGAAAGCTTTAAACTTTGAATAAAATTTTACACGTTTTCAAATCAAATTTTTATTCGATTAATAAAAATTTTAATTAAATCTGAAATGTTTATACGAAAGCTCTACAAAAGCTTAAAAGCTCAAATAATTCCTTATATTGGGGACATCCGGGGACTTCCGCATAATTTTAACCAAAACGAAACTCAAAATATTGCAACAAACGCTCCCATAAACTTAAGATTTATGCGAAAGCTTTGAGTTTTGGATACAATTTTATTCGTTTTCAAATCTAATTTTTATTCGAATAAATTAAATTTTAATTAAACGGTTTTGAGATAAAAAATTATTTCAGCCAATTACGAGAGAAATTGAATTGTAAATAGAATTAAATTAAATAATCAATTTTTGAATTCAAAATTTTATTAAGAAAATTTCGACCAATTTGGCTGATTCGATTTTTTCTGGACAACTGATTAGTTAAATTGAAAGCTAATTTCCTAGTTTTGAAATTAAAAATTTTTTAAGCTAGTTAGGGGCTCCGCTTTGAGATATTGGTTATTTTCTGGCAAATTTTGAGAATAATTTGTTAAAATCGACATTTCATTAAGGGAATTTCGCTCAATTTGATTGAATCAATGGTTTTTGGACAAATAATTAGTTAAATTAAAAACTAATTTCACCGTTTTAAGATTAAAAATTATTTGAGCCAATTACGAGCTTCGAGAAATTGAATTAAAAATAGAATTAGATTGAATCAAAATTTTATTAAGAAAATTTTGTCCGATTTGGATGATTTTATTTTTTTTTTTGGACAACTGATTAGATAAATTAAAAACTAATTTCCTGGTTTTGAAATTAAAATTTTTTATTTAATTTCGAGCTTTGGTTTTCGTGCTTAAGAAAGCTTTATTTATTTTATTTTATTCGTTTTCAAATCTAATTTTTCTTCGAATAAATTAAATTTTAATCAAATCTGAAATTTTCGTACAAAAGCTTCGCAAAAGCTTAAAAGCTCAAAGAAAGCTTTCGGTTGGGAGCATAATATTATTCATATTGACACCTATTATCCATCTAAATAATTTAATTGTAACGAAAGACAGAATATAACTACAAAATCTCCGATTGAGGTTGCGAACTCAACGAAAGCTTTAAGTTTTGAATAACATTTCATACCTTTTTGAAATTTTATTTTTATCTAATTTAAATTTTAATCAAATCTGACATTTTTCAAATAAAAAGCTCCATAAAAGCTTAGAAGCTTAATGAAAACTTTGGGATCCAATTTTATACATTTTAGCTAATCTGATCTTGTAAATTAAGTATCATTTTAGAAATATTAATTTTTTGGGAAGACTTTTTTGTGAAAGAGTCTACTTTTTTCCTACAGAATATTATTTCCATAATTTTTTCGACTGCAAATCTTTTAATTAATTAAATTACAAGTAAGCAAAATATCATATCTCCCAACTTATATTTACATATAATTAATAAAGATTTAAATATCACGTCCGTTCCATGCGGGATGAATAAATATTATTTTCGGAAATTGAAATATCGAAGTTGAAGGAAAAAAAAGGGACAAATTGGTAGGGAAAAAAATTAATAGAGAAAAGGAAAACTCCCAACTAGAGAATAGCAGGATTATATTTGCGACATCCGACATCTGTCTGCAATATAAAATATAATTTCCATTCAATCTCGTTGATAGATTTCCACGCATTTCGAATGAAATAACAATTTTTTTTCTTAAAGGATTTAAATGTTTAATAATAATATTGGGAAATAAATGTAAGAAAATCCTTTAGGATATAGAATCGAATGGGAAAAAGAAAATAACACTCGATTTCTACATCCTTTTTTCGTATATAAAATATCTACTTATATTCCCACTTAACGATTAAGATGGGAAAATTTAGAGATTGAGAAGCTTTTCTATCAAACAAACAAATTTTTGAATTTATTATCGATAAATCGGGTGGGAAAGAAAAAATATAAATAATATCCGCTTAAAAGGTTATTATTTGATTGAGCGGAAAAACATTATTAGAAGTTTTTCCTTTTTTTTTTTTGTTCGTACTTCATCCTTACTGAATCCGAAAGACATAAGGAAAAATGAAAATTCATGTAGGCGTTAAACTAATGTCTATAACCCGAACCCTAAACCATCATCCCAAATGAAGGATAATTTTCTTTTTTGGCAAATATATGAAGTATTTTTTCTTTTTAAATGATTTTCCCCTTCATTAGATATACAAAAACTAATCTAAAATATATCCCTCAATTTCCCTATCTCCTTAAAGTCTATCCTTATCGTCGATCTTTGGAGGCAGAGAGCTACGGTTTTCAACCAATTCTGTTATTTTAATATTTTAAAAAGGATTTTAATTCGAAGCTTTCCTTCCATACTCTATTCGGAAAATTCATTACGTATTTTCCTTGTGCCATCCATAACCTATACAACATGTTAAAGCATGTTTCCATATACAAATATTTTAAATAAGGATCGATGGGTATTATATCAGAATTATGCTCAGGTTTTCCTATCATTTCAATGAAAATGGGAAATTTTGTGCGTTGAACGATGGTTTTTCTTTCCCCATCACATTTTCCTCTACCAAGTAACATAGTTTTTCGGTGAAAGTATACCTAAAAATAAACATGTTCCTTCATGGAAATCCCATATTCCAAATTTTATTGTATGACTACGCATCTCCTCGAACGCATTCCGAAACCGGTACCGGGAAAAACGTATTTAATTTATTTTTCCTTGGTAGAAAATCGGGTAGCCTTCCATGGTTTATTCACCCTTTTTTCCTGCCGTATATATAGTTTATATCATCGGTAGAGTTGAAAGTTGAGCGACCGTTTTGTAACAGTATTATTCTGTTTAATACCATTACTATCTTAATTTGGTAGCAAAATGTATGTAAAAGATTAGTATTGGTAGTATAAAGATTCTCTGAATTTTCAATGGATTTTCCTATATACCACCGAACCGGGTGTTTTTTTACTAACAGAAAATATTATCAAATCGTTCGATTTTTCTTTGGTGGAAATGAATAAATAATATATCAACCAATATACCTTACTACCTTCTATTTATACTCGTTTTTAAATTATTTGGAAAATAAGCACTTTGCATAAGTAAATATTGACCTTTTTTCTAAGTGTCTATTTTCTAAGTTTTTTCCTTCTATCTAATTTATTTCTAAACCACTCGATATGAAATTTATTCATACCCACGTCTGTGAGCTTTTTATTTTGGTTACACCGGTTTTTCGGACCTTATTCGTCAATAACTTGAACTAACAATTAGAAATGTGGGAATGGAACATGGGAATCTAGCCATTATTTATTGAAGTTCTCGGTCATTAAAGATTTACTGGGAAAATGTCAGCAATTAAATTGAATAATGGTCTGGATTGGGATTTTTCTTTCATGTTCCTTTCTTCGCAGCGATAATTAATTTTTCTTTGGGATATTTTCGAGGGAAATTTCTCATAATGGGAAAATTGTTATTTGGGAAGGTTCAGAGAGATTTTTGTTGGAAAATGATTCAGTAAAAAGTGTCAGTTAAAATTTTACTGGGCATATTTCAGTAAATAAATTGACTAAATAATGATTACATAAAAGATTTTTTACAGCCAATAAATAATTTGACTGGGGAAAGATTTTTTACCAAAAAAAATTCCAGTAAAAAAATATTCAAATTACAAAAAAGGTTAAGAAACATTTTTGTTGAAAAATGATTTGGTAAAATTTCAGTAAAAAGTCAGTAAAAAATTTACTGATAATATTTCAGTACAATAATTGACTAAAGGGAGATACATAAATATTATTCACAGGTTATATATAATTTGACAGGAGATAGATTTTTTACTAAAAAAAAATCCAGTAAAAAAATATTCAAAGTACAAGAAGGAACATTTTTGTTAGGGAATAATTCAGTAAAATTTCAGTAAAAGGTGTCAGTAAAAAATTTACTGGGCATATTTCAATAAATAATTTAAGTGGAGAGATTTTTTACTAGAAAGAATCCATTAAAAAAATATACAGAATACAAAGAAGGTTTAGAAACATTTTTGTTAGGAAATGATTCAGTAAAATTTCATTAAAAAGCCAGTAAAAAATTTACTGGCCATCTTTCAGTAAATGAATTAACATAAGGGAGATACATAAATATTTTTCTAAATAAATAACTTGACTGGAGGGAGATTTTTTACTAAAAGAAATTCTAGTAAAAAAAATATTCAAAATATCATGACAAAGATTAGACACATTTTTATTAGAGAATAATTCAGTAAAATTTCAGTAAAAAGTTTCAGTAAAAAATGTATGGGGAATTTTTCAGTAAATAAATTGACTGAATGAAGATGACATAAATGCTATTCACAGCCAGTAAAAAATTTGATAAAAGAAACTACAAAAAATTCCGGAAAAAAATATTCAAAACACAAGGAAGGTGACATTTTTGTTAGGAATTGATTCAGTAAAATTTCAATAATAAGTTTCAGTAAAAAATGTATTCGGAATTTTTCAGTAAATAAATTGACTGACGGAAGATAACATAAATGTTTTTCAAAGCCAATAAATAATTTGACTGGAAGATTTTTTACTAGGAAAAATTCCAGTAAAAAAATATTCAATATACAAAAGGGTTAAAAAACATTTTTGTTAGGAAATGATTCAGTAAAATTTCAGTTAAAAGTGTCAGTAAACATTTACTGGTCATATTTCAATAAATAAATTGACTGACGGAAGATTACATAAATACTTTTCCAAGCCAATAAATAATTTGACTGGAGAAAGGTTTTTTTACTAGAAAAAATGCCAGTAAAATAATAAATATTTTACCCACCGTTTTTTTCGAATTTCGTGAATTTTAAAATTTGATTAAATTTTTGAATGTTCAGGGAATTTAATTTTGTGGTAAATTTTCTCAAATTCATAGAAATTTTTAACGTAATTGGAGCTTCAGGAGTCCTTATATCTAACAGTCTGAATTAATGCGACCTTTTCTTTCGCATTTGGTGAGATAAGGTCGTGCCTATTAAGGATTTCTTTGCACACAAAGAGAGGCTACTCCATTTGAAGTGTGATAGGTCGAATTCGTGACTTCCAAAGAAATCAGCTAAAATATCTCGATTAGAAATTCCTTAAATTCCTTAACTTTTGTAGCTTAATTTAGAAAATACATCATAAATTGCCTACTTGTTAACTAGAAATAAATCCCCACCTAGAATTTTAAATAGATGCAGGGAACCTAGATGAATATTTTTAAAGCTCAGCTAAGCTCGTAATTGCCTTAACTTAACTAATTTTTTTTTATTTCGAAACCGTGATTTTATTTTTTAATTTAGCTCTTCGGCTACCCGGGAAAAAATGGTTCAACCAAATTGGTCAAAAGTTTGTTTTTATAAAATGTTCCTGAATTTCCTGAACCCTGAAATTAGATTGATAATTAAGCTCATTTGTTGTTCGGGAAAAAATTTGGGAAAAATTTCGAAAATGTCGAGAAAAAACGTCGATTATTTTTCTGACCTTTTCCCGATTTTTCTTGACATTTTCTCGACACTTTAGGCTTTCCCTGAGTTTCTAAGCTTTTGAAGAGATTTTAAGGAAATTTCCAAATATAATTTAAATATCAATTAATGGAAAGAAAATATTTTCCGAAATTTAAATTTAATTAAAAGCTTTCAAAAGCTTTAAAGATTTTTGTATAGCTTTATCCGAAAATTTCAAAATTCGCTTCCCAATAAATTCATTGATATAAAATTATATCGATAACTTACTGCTTATAAGCTCTTGTATTGGAGCTTTTAAGTTCTTGCAGAGCTTTTATGGAATAATTTCATTTTCCTTGCAGTTAAATTATTTGGATGGTACATAGGCTTCAATATGAATAGAATTCGATCCTGAACTTAAAGCTTTCCTTGAGTTTCTAAAAGCTTTTACAGAAACTTTTTTGGGAAAATTTCTGATTTAATTGAAATACCAATTATTCGGATAAAAATACATTTCAATATCTATTAAATTAAATTCAAATCAGAAGCTTTCGATGAGCTTTTAAGATTTCTTTAGAAACCTTTGCTTTGCTCAAACGTTTCAATTAATTCATAAATGAGCTGTAATCCACCCAACTAAAATTGATATAGAATTTGTGGTTGAACCGAAACCAATTTAAGTTAAAATTTTTTCAATCACCAATCACAATATCAACGACCTGCCCATTTAATTGCTGTCAATCACTCATATACGGGATCGGTTGGAAAATGAAGAGAAAAATCCCTTAAATAAGATAAGAATGGGGATGGAAAAATCCGAAAAAAAAATCCAACCGTCAAAATAATCGAGTTGGTGCTGTTGTTGACTGACAACATACCAAATGGTACATATCTGAAATATTTTTCCTTTTATCGGTAATGGGGGGTGGGGATTACCCCATATGATTTTCTATTATATATCGTACGAGACGAATGGATGGGATGGATAGGGGATGGTTTATTATTTGGGAGTTTTCCTATATAAAATGTTTCAATGTCGATCACCAAATTTGGCGGATCGGCTTGTAACAGTAAAAATTCTTGATCGAAGGGATGGTAGTCTAAGAAAAATGTCGCAGGACGATTATGTAAAATAACGGTATATATGGAACCCATTTGCCGTAAATTCAAAACAAGCCTCCCCCTTAAAAAAAATCCCATAAATTGATGATGGAGGTTTTTCTTCCTCCCTTCAAATCCCAACCAATCCACCAAAGTTCTGGTTGGTGAAAGATAAGGTTTGGGTTGAAATAAATTTTTTTCTTTGGGAGCGGGAAATTGTTTTGCCAGACATAGAAAATAATTTTTATCTTTACCCGTATTTTATATACATACGTGCCTTAACCATAGGCTTTGATCTGAGGGCTTTGTACTTAGGCCCAGAAGGTGTTTATATTATATGAATTGAATTCGGGGGTTTTTTATTATAACATACAGAGAGAGTTAGAGAGAGAGAGAGTAATTTTGTTCCTCTCATTCTTACAACTTCTCTGCGGGGGTAGAACATAAAGATATATTTTTATTATCGAGACGGGTATTACGCAAGTTCAAGGTCAACGGTTTATATCCATGGGCTGAGAACCAAAGACCAAATACAAGGTATATTGAGGCAGTTGTTATTGCGATAAGTAAAATGTAAATGGCTACATAAAAGACACACGATTTTCGGGGGTGGTCCGGGAGTTAAATATAAAAAGATGCTGAATTATTTTTCTATTAAAAAAAAAATTCTGAGTTGGGCATTTTCAATTAAAATACATTTTTTCTCGTTAGCCTCCCAAACCGCATGTTACAAGAAACGCCTATTATTCACCCGATATTTTTTATGGTGGAAGGCTGGTAACTTTTTTTTTATTTCTTGTTGCCAATTAAAGGAAATTATCCCTTGTAATTTTCTTACTTTATAACTCGATTTTGAATTTTTATATTTAAAATTACAGAGTTGAAACGGGTGAAATCCTAGTCTAACTCAAGATCTCCCTCGATCTGTTTGATTTTTATTTTAAATGACAGTAGAACCTCCCCTCGTCAAAATACCGAGTTCTGAATGTAGGGTGAAGAATCAATTCGAAATAAAACCCCATGGGAACAAAATCCCCTATCTCAGGCAGTGGCGTGCGGTCAACATCTTTGATCCGGATTTCCCGATCATTTTGTTCGGATCCAAAAAAATTTAATGATGCAGATAGTCTATTAATTAGTTGAGGAAAAATAAAAAAATATCAAAATTAAACTTTTCGTACAAAAGCTCTGCAAAAACTTAAAAGCTCCCAGAAAGCTTTTTTTCCGAACCTAATTTTCACGTCCTAAAATCTATTTTCTATCAAAATAACGATCCAAAAACGAAATTTCAAATTTTTCCCCAAAAAAGCTTAAAAAATCTCGAAAGCTCATTGAAAGCTTAAAATTAAAATTTTATTTTATATAATTTGGAATCGAATTTTTATCCGATTTATTAATTTTAAATGAAATGTGGATTTTTCACAGAAAGCTTATCCAAGCTATTGAAAGCTCAAAAAAAGCTCTAAGTTTCGAACCTAATTCTTAACGTTTAAAAATCTATTTTCTATCCAGATAACGATCTTTTTATGAAATTTCAATTTTTCTCAAATAAAAAGTTTTGAAAATCTTGAAAGCTCATTGAAAGCTTAAAATTAAAATGTCATTTTATATCATTTGGAATCGAATTTTTATTCGATTCATTAAATTCAAATGAAATATGGAATTTTCGTTGAAAGCTTATCCGAACTATTAAAAGCTCATCGAAAGCTCTAAGTTTCGAACCTAATTTTTAACGTCTAAAAGTCTATTTTCTATCCAGATAACGATCTTTTTACGAAATTTCAATTTTTTTCAAAAAAAAGCTTCAAAAATCTTGAAAGCTCGTTGAAAGCTTAAAATTTAAATGTCATTTTATATCATTTAGAATCGAATTTTTTTCGATTCATTAAATTTAAATGAATTATCGAGTTTTCGCCGAAAGCTTTTCCAAACTATAAAAAGCACAACGAAAGCTCTAAGTTTCGAACTTAATTTTTTACGTTTAAAAGTCTTTTTTCTATCCAGATATCGGTCTTTTTACAAAATTTCAAATTTTCCCAAGAAATTGCTTCAAAAATCTCAAAAGCTCATTCAAAGTCATTGGATCTCAGACGAAATCTCGGAAGAATCCGATCAGGATTGATCTCAGGATACCTTTATCCGATTTATTTCAATTGCATTTTAAATGAAAGAAGAATCTCTCCGGTCAAGAAATAAAATAAAAAAATCGGCAGGTTCCATCGTCAGAAAATATCATTTTGAATTTAGATAGGTAATTGGACCCCATTGGGAGCAAGGCTCATCTATCTGAGGATACCCCGATCCGATCTGTGCGATTTTTATTTTAAATGAAAGAAGGACCTTCCTGGTTAAGAAATAAAATATAAAATGGACAGGTTCGGTTATCAGAAAATCAAGTTCTGAATTTATTAAATTATTTCCAATCCATTCCCATTTGATTTTGGACGTTTTCTAATTTTGAAGGAGACATGACAAATTTTGACAAATATGGGAAATGTCTTAAACAATCAGGAAAATGTGATTATGAGAAATTAAACCTAAAGGTCCAGTGAAGAAATTGTAGAAAAAACTTTTTTAAAAAAACAACCCCCTGATTTTAAGGGGGGTCGTCATATACGGACAATAGAAAAATTTGTAATATTCTGGAAAATATGTTTCGGTTCTAAACTAAAAATTCGCAAATCTATCTAAAGGAGGAGACGGATGGATTTGCGAATTTGGAATTGCTCGGAGGGATTTCTGAAAATTAAAACAATTATTTAAAATGATTATTTATTTATTAAATTATTTATTAAAGCTTTTTGGTTTCTGGTAAAAAAAAATAAAAATAAATTCTCTCCAATAAAAATCGTGTTCCCCACGGAATCCAAATTTTCATTCCTTCCAATCCTTGATTTTGAACATAATAAAATTTGTAATTCCTTTGTGACAATTCAAAATTATCGTGTACCGAAACATCGACACCAAAAAACCATCCACAGTAATTTTTCATCATTTTCCTTACTCGATGGTGGGGTATCTTTTCCATCATTTGTGATAACCTCACCCATTTATTATTCAGTTGGGGTAACCCTTGTTTTCCTCTCTCATTTTCCAGGCAATCTAATAATTTCCATCATTATCCCCAAACCAAAATTTTACCCCCCCCCCCCTCCCATCCGAAT
>JANTOP010067439.1:0-22015 GCA_027564815.1 Symmerus nobilis | reverse complement strand
TTAAATTTTAATTTAATTTAATTTTTGATTATATTTATTTTTGCTATTTCTTTTAATTTATTTTTAAATTTTTAATCTATTTCGTTTTAATTTAATTTCGTTTAACTGAAGGCTTCTCTGTCCAAAACTCGTCTCCCTTTCCAAAAAAATTTATTACACATTCAGCCGACCTTTTTTTCCGGCTTTTCTCTTGCAAATCAAGAAATTGGGATTTGGGGTCAAGGGAGGGGACTTCTCATTCTCTCCAATGATCAATTAAATTTTAAATATTTGTATTTCGATTATTTTAATCGGTCGGATGCATGTATTAGGGTCTTAAATTTATTTTTTTAATAAAAAAATATAATAAAAACTACACATATTGTTAACAATTAATGTCTATTGTACTATCATCTCATCTCGATGGCTCTATGTCGGTCGGTTATTCTATGCGACCGGGATTCAGATACCATTCTCCCCGATTGTTTTATTTTGCATATAACAGAGAGGGAATCCAACCCGTGATATTAAAACTACATCGGCGTCGCCGCCGAGCGATTTTTCAAAAAATACACCACGACTCTCTTTACCTATTAATATTTAAAACTTCTAGCTATGTTACTGGGTGGGTGGTTTGTTAATCAATTGATCCCTTTTTTCTTAATTTTTTACCAAATTCAAATTTGGTTTCAAACTTCGCTTATTTATAAGATATTTGAACATTTCCAGATTCAACGGACATGCAGGCTCACAAAAATAGATGATCTAAACGTACGCTCCCGTTCGGGATTGAATCCCGTACAACGAGATTGTTAATCCATGCAAAAAGAGCCATTAGTCATTTGGAAGTACTTATGTTAAAATTGATAGTTATGATACGAGGACGTTCGCATTATTATGGAAAAATTAAATGTATTCCTAATTTTTAATTTTTTATTTTGTATACTGGATGAAGGTTATTCTTTTTATTTAATTTTAATATTATCCACGTTAATCTCTGTTAATAATTAAATATTATGGGTTGAAAAAAAATTGTTCAGCAATTTGTATTCACTAGAGAGGAGTGAACGCTGAATAGCTACATTGTGAGGAACGATTAACCAGGCTACCGGTAACGGTAAAGCATGCATCTTGCCTAGAAAATAATTCGGATTTTATATGGTATCCAAATATAATTGTTAGAAATTATAAGGATACTGGAAAATAAAAAAAAATATAAAGGATATAAATTAAAATCTGGCCAGGTACTTCAACTGCAACAAACTTCTTTCTAAATTTGAATCCGGGATGAAAATTAATTTCATTTTTATTAAACTATGATATGATCCCAATGTAAACATTATTATTATTACGAATGCTATCTCTCGGTTTGAATGGTTTTATATCAAATTAGGGTGTCCTTATAGTTCTAACAACCAGAAGATTAGTAGATAAAATATGATTACGGAAATACGGAAGCATGGAAATTATCAACCAAAAAATTATGGGACACCCTTGTATGTTTTTAGATTGGTTAAATTTTCATAAATTCAGGTGAAATGAAAAACCCGGTAAAAAAAATATTTTTAATTAGTAATAAAATGGAAATTACCATTGGAAAAATGAATTCATTATCTTCTATTATACTACTGAAAATTAACGTCGCCCAAACACTAAATACCATCAGATAAACAGAGCCATTGTGGGTACAAAACACCTCCACTTGAACAATCCTAGTGTATTTCTACACTTATCATTGCATTCAGGGTTGGAAATTCAAATGTAATTTCAATATTTTTCTCTTAGTATGAGGGTGGGTGGATAAAAAATGCAGTAAAATAATAATTTATTATGAATACACTTTTTCCATGCGATGGAGTATTTTTAATTCCTACAATATACTAATATAAGGTCCTTTAGAATTTAGATTGTGGTAATTGTATGATTTTATTATTATTATTTTTTTACCATTTACATTCACATTGGCTTGCCAAATATTCAAGTTTCAAGTGGAGGACATCCGAAAAAACAGTTACTTGAGTTAACAATACCTTACTTTTAGTCAAAATCGCAAGAGTATTTTTATTTAGAAAATAAAAATCAGTAAATTTCATGTGAATATACGAAAATTCTAAAATTATCCATTGTATATTTCGATTTTCAATTATTAGTAATAATTTCTCACTTTTATGATTTAAAATTCTATTTATTTTGAGGAGGACATTTTTCCATCATGTAGATTGGCGGATAATTTCCTGGGAAAGGAGGTCAGGTGGCAAGCCTAATCATACATAAAAATAAAGTGATTTTTCTATCCCACATGTTGTGTATCGTGCTGCAGTACTATGCTCTATGTTTCCCTAAAAATTTTTTGCCATTCTAGAAAAGATGATTGAAGAAGAGAAAGTCTCGAGTGTAATCTACATTCTAGCATTCTACTATAATGAAAAAAATAAAATGTAATTGGAAGATATTCAGTTTTAATAGCGTAAAGCAGCTAGAAATTAAATTTAATAAAATGAACCGTTTTTATTCATCTCACATAGAAACCAGGAAATAATAATTCTCCGGAAAGAATAAAAATGGAAAACCGTAACGTAACGCAGGTTGACGTTTTCTACATAATTATGACATGTTTTATACTTTATAGATACTCTCTAAAGCGATCTGATTTTCTATTTTTCAGTGATCCTTTATAAATAAATATATTCCGAATGTACTCCTACCTACCTTAATAGCAAAAAAAAATAATGATTCCTTTGCAGATTTTCCGCGTATAGAATGAAGAAACAGACAATGGAATAGGAAAACCGAAACGGAAATTTGAGATATTCTCTTCTTTTTCCTTTATTATTAAATATTTTCTATTATTTTGAATGGAAAACTATTATTTTTCCCAGTACCCATTCCAACATCCGGAACGAAGCGAGTAAACGATATTATAAATACTATACATATACATATACCGAGCTTTTTATATGGCTAAATTGATATAATTCAACCACAATTGTAGGTTTTGTGTTATCTTTTTCCAATGTCGAATTACAAGAATGAGTTGATTTTTGCTTTGGATAGCAAATTAAAGGTGTAACATCTGTACCTTAAAGAAAAAAAAATAATTAGCAACTAAAAAAAAATAATTACTGACGGTAGCTCTCTATATTATAGCCGATCCATTGAATTTTATATTGAACATCAACTGATGTAAAATCCATACAATTGGATTTCACAATAGAACTTTCCCGTTAACACCATATATAGGTAAGGCTAGGAAACAACAGGGAAAGTCGTTTCAAATATTGGAATAGTATGGAGAATTAAAAACAATTAAAGAATCTAAATCCCTGTAAAGTAAATAAA
Organism: Symmerus nobilis; assembly: GCA_027564815.1. NCBI lineage: Eukaryota > Metazoa > Arthropoda > Insecta > Diptera > Mycetophilidae > Symmerus > Symmerus nobilis. The sequence continues at coordinate 18,697 of JANTOP010067439.1, read as the reverse complement.
TCGTCGTAGACCATTGTCTTGTATATATAACTGGACTGCTTATTTCCTTAAATTTGAGCAATCAAATTGACTCGAATTGATCATCACCCAGCGCCATGTAATAATGATATTGGAACTGAGATTACTTGTATGAATCACATCTTCAACTTTTCTAACTCATTGAAATTGTATTACTAGGGTTTGCAGCTCCGGGATCCCGGGATCCCGGTCTTTCTTCAAATCCCTAAATCGCGGGATTATAGTTATTTCAATCCCGGTATTTCGGGATTGACATTTTTTTCTCGTCAACATTTTCTAAGAATTTAATTCTCAGACAGTTAATTTATTTTTATGAAATACGTATCCATACTTAGAATTTTTTTTTTTTTGTGCAATTATTTTATTCTCAGCAAAATGTAGAAATTAATTTATGCCGTAGTCAAGATATAATTAATATTCTTTCACACCTCTTATATTTTTTTTTATTTTAAATCGGGCACGCGTAAGAAAATTTGCGAAGTTTTATACAATGCAAATTATTTTTCAACAAGGAAAGCCCGCAAATAAGAGGCCGTTTGAACGATAAAACGCTGGACGAACTATGTTTTCTAAAAGCCTATCCTCAATCGTTAATAATCGTAATAAGTCACAGAAATTTCCATATATGGAAGCACCTATGCTCCCTCGAGGAGTAAAAGGTATAGATGATGATGATGATGATGATGTGTTTTGGCAAAATAAAAATTGCGGGAAATTTACTTTTCCAGTACCCGATGAGACACCCTTTAACAACAAATATTATGTACATAACGCGTGTAACATATGTTTTGCGAAAAATTTCAATCACAGCCTACCATGATAAATCGAGATTTAATTAGTCGTGCTATATTGCATATTGTGCGTAATACAATGCTCTGTCAGTTGCCACATAGATTTCAAGCATCACAGTTGGTTAAAATGGAGTCGAAATTTTTAATTCGTAAATGCCTCTTCAAACTGGTCGGAAGGATGGCGAAGAGTGAAGTCGTAAAGACATTAAAATATAAAAATATTTCACGAATTCAAATCTACTGGGCCATTTGGGATTGCGAAAATGGTGTTCCCTTGGCGTATAAACAAAAAAGTGGAGATCAACGGTCTTGACCACTCGAGACATGCAAAAATTGGTAAAGTGTACGGATAATCGCATTGGAGTGTAATTTCGCAAAATGGGTCGAAAGTTTGGGGTCTCCCACATAACTGTGCTTCAAACTCTGAAAGATGCCATTGAATGATGGCAATTATCTAAAGCGATAGAAATCGTCGAAATATAGTGACAAACAACTGCAAAAATTCCAAAATGCTTGCCTTCCTTAATCATTTTAAAGGAAGAAAGGTCATGGTTCTTGATGACGAAAAATACTTTACTTTTGCCAACTCCTCAATGAGTGGAAATGGTGGATTTTATACTGCCCATATTGCTGACCCTCCGAAAGATGTGAAATATAAATGCATTGCGAAATTCGGGCCTAAATATAGGTATGGGCGCCATCTCATCAGCCGGTGTTCCAGAGGCGTACGTTTGATCCGTACGGGGCCTAACAGTTAATGCTGATATCTATATATACAGAAATTGTTACCGAAATTGGTTAAATTTATTGAAGAATATCATTAAATTGATGATTTCATACCTTGACCGGACTTGGCATCATGCCAATATGTGGAAAAGGCGGAGGATTTGAATGATCTGAATTCAAAAAACATTGCATTTGTACCAAAAAGGATAATCTCTCAAATCTGCCTCAGGCAAGGCCTATAAAAAATTGTTGGACGATTTTAAGTAGAAAGGTATATGAAGATGTATGGGAAGCCAATTCCGAGAAGCAATTGCGATTCCGAATAAGAAAAAAGTTGAAAGAAGTTGACGTTAACATCATCCAGCGAATGATTGGAGGCTTCAAACCTGTTCTTATAGGTTAATAGAGAATAACGGACCATTTTAAATAATAGGATTTAAGATTTTAATTTTTTAATGTACCTACTCATTTTCATAAAAATCAAACAGTATTCTTATATTGCAAAATTTCATTAAAATAAAAGGATTTTCCATTTGTCGCAAATCATATGTTACAGGCGTTATTGTTAACCAAAATAATAATCGCTTTTTCTGGCGCCCAACTGACCCAATACCAACGCAAAAAATAATATAAACGACGATTCTATACAAAGTGACCATTACAAAGGTACCTAAAGTCATTTTCGAAATTTTGATATAGAGCCATGAGCCACTGAACAGCTAATTGTTAACACCTAGCTTGCTCCCACTAGGGATTGAAATAACGTGTTCCTAAGTCCTTAATAGATTTTTCGATTCTTTTAAGAACCTTAAAATAAAACTTTTTCTTCCTATTAACCCTGGTAATTGGATTCCATTTTTTATGGGAACGCCATTTCGAAAAGTTTTAATTTTTCTTTTTCATTTCTCGTCGAGTGGGAAAAATTGAAATTTTCTGTGTTGAAAAATTTCAATTAAATGTAATTTTGTGGATAACAAGGCAACGCCATCAAGGTGATGGTAATTATATATAATAGCTATCAGTTTAATCTTTAACTGTAACCGGTTTATATATAAATATTTTGCATCATAAGATAAGAGAATGAGTATTTAGGGCCCAAGGAAATCTCCTCGACGTGCTATAATTATAACTTAAAAATACGATTATCCTTTTTATTAGATTTATCTCCGGATATAAAACAAAAGCTCTTATAAACCGAACACGAATACCGTGAATAGATTTCATCCCTCGGGCGGTTACTTTATAACCACCCAGTTCATACCCTGAATCTGCTTCGATGCCATAATTTAATACGGCTGATGAGGCAATTGAGGGGAGAAAAAATTATAAATGACAAAATCATCGCCCTACTTATATTCTACAGATTTATTTCATTTAAAACAGTACCGACTTTAAGGAAAAGAAACTTTTGGGTTTTATGTTTCGAATTGGATTATTCTAACCAAATTACAGTCCTGGTTTGATTGATCACGACCGAATTAAATAAGAATATAGCAGAATCTGGCCTACTAAATGAAAACCGTCGACGACGAGAAGCAAAACATTTGGAAAAACAAAAATAAAATTTTTCGGCATAAATTAATAAGATTTTCTTATTCTTTTTTATTTCTTTCGAATTCTTGTGCCTATTTTCTGTGAGAATTTCCCAGCCCAACAAGGAAAGAGTTTTATCATATAAAATCGCGAAATAAAGAAGACTTGCTTTGTGATGATTTTCCTTATTTCAGTTCATAAAATTGTTTCAATATATAGTAAACCCTACACAGTACGGCTTAGTCTTGAGTTTGTGGTTTTGTTCTTTCAATAGCAGGGGAGAGATGTAATGTATTTTTTCCTCATGATTCTCTTTTTGATGAATAATACTTTTGATAAAACTTTCTTTATTATAATAAAATACGAACAGTAGTTATTTTGGGTATTCGTTCTTAAAAATAAAATAATAAGAAAGCAAGAGAAAAAGAAAAGGAAAATCGACAGAAACAAAGTTTAATCAAATCCGGTTTAGGCTAATATTATTTTCTACCATCTCGGTGGAAATTCATGCATATTAATTTAGTTGTTCCAATCGATATTTATCAAAAATAAGAAAAATAATTCAAGTCTGTTGTTTGGAATATTCTTATAACCACCCCATTATTTAATACTTACAGAAAATGCTTGCGGTAGAAAAATGAATATAGGGAAATGAATTGGTTGGTATTCTCTGAGACATAATTTGTGCTGAATAGCTCCCGACGAAGTATTATCTATGTGTTGGTTTTGGTATTCATATTTAGAAATTTCTTTTAAACTTTTCATTACGAATCCAAAAATAAATCAACCAGGAATAATTAATAGAAAGATACAATTTTTAATTGATTGATTTGTTCTCCCATAATTGGCATTTGCGATTGATTAAGACTTATCAATTTCATCATGAATATTTTAGTGAGTGGGAGTTATTATGTGTAGGTATATTCATTAAAGGTTTTCTTATCACTTTTATTAATGTCATATTACCTATAGGATTATTTCTTATAATATTATATTATACAATATTAATCAAAACGTCGATCACTATAATGACAATAAATCCAAATATTATTTGGGGAAATATTAGAATTCACTACCCTCGAATGGAGTCAGTAGTGACAGCATCGCAACAAAAACCTAGCATCTCAACACCACCGATCTTCGCTATTCGTTTGTCATTTTAATTAATTTCCAGGACAGGAGTAATATACCAACAAAATAACTTTTAGTAGTTCTTCCTAAGAAAACATATTTTTCCTATATGAAAATAAGATTCACTATAATCTGCATCCAATGTCAAAAGACTGTTCACTTAGGGGTGAACTAAAACCTCCAGCATATCGCCGAGTAGTTAGAAGCATAAAGAAAAATTAATTAATTAAAAAATTATAAGCCATTCAGCTCGGTACTTTCTAATTACCATTATATTCACTATAATTTCAGGACAAACAGAAAATCTTATAAAGGTAAAATGATATTATAAACAGGGCGTCCTTTAGTTCGAGGAATGAAATCATCTAATCACCTTATGGCACTACATAGTGTGTTATTAAATGAGAATAGGAAATACTATATTTTCAAAGAGCTTTATTATGTTTTCCCTTATTTTAGGAACAGAAATACCTCCGCTTCTCTTATATGAACGTTTCCTTTTCCTTCCGAACGTCATTGTTTTTCTCATATAAATATACTATATTAGTAGAAATACCGTTATACCTTTGAAATACTAATGGGTAATTGGTAAAGAAATATCGTCTATAAATTACTTTAATAATATATATGCTTTTATATGGGTTGTGGGGTATGGTGGCGTTTTCAAAATTAAGGCTGGCTTATCCCCATCTGATATGAGGATTGTTTATGCAATGTTACGTTACGGATAAACTGCAATATAGAAATTATGTAAGAAAATGAAAATCCAATTTATTTAATGCATATGGTAGCACTACTATAAGTATATACAATCTCTTACAAATTTCTTTACCTGAAATATTACAAAAATATTACATAGATTTCAGTCTATCAAGACGGCAAGACAAAGAATAAATAAGATGTATAATGTGTTCTTTCAATATGGAAGAATCCTTGTAAATTCATTTATGGTTAACTGACGAGAAACTATTATTAAATACAGTTTAAAGATTATCAAAATTATAATGAAATTTGATAGCAAATCCAAACATCAGAGATGATTATTAATCCCGTGAAATAAAGTGGATTTCTATGTTCTATGTGGGTTACCAATTTAATACCTATTATTATAGAGACCCGATTTCGATTTTTAATGAGGTGTTTGATCCCGAAAATCCTAATCAATTGATGATATTTATTTACCCCAACAACAAATTATTCAGCCGGATCAGTAAACATCTTTAATGTGTAATGGCCATACGATAAATCTTATTAAATTAACACCACTTGTTGTTTCCATACAATTCAAATCCCAATAACCCGGGAACCGTCAGTAAATATGAAATATATCCTGGAAAAGATGGGTGGAATACGCTATTCTTCCTTTTAATTCCCTGTTTTCTAATTAAAATTTAAGATTAAAAAAAATCCACTATTCATGCTAACAGTAAGTAACCGATATCTTTATGGAGTGCCATCCTTTCCAACCGACAAAAATGGACCGATATCTGTTGACATGAATGGCGTTAATTTTATGCAAGTTGTTTAATTAGAATCTTGAATTTAGAATTATGTATTTCCTTTTACTTCCGTAATATGCTGGAGAAATAATGGTACCCCAATCCCCGGCAAATAAAATCTGTTTGCATAACAAAAACAGAAAATGTCATTCAAATCAGAGGATGGATGAGGATTTAATAATAAATTTAATATAAAGATGGAAGAAAGGGTTGATGAAACCTTATTCAAAATCTTATCATATAATTTCTTAACAATTTTTCCTCAACTTCTTATAATAATTTCATCTCTTTACTTTCTTTAGTTTTATATCCCACAGTGGGTTGATTGTGTATATGCTTTCTGAAGACAATAATATAAAATTTAAATGACATAAAACTTCGGTTTTATTCTTATCGAAAACAAGATCCCCATCATATATTGTATTGTTATAATTCTTGAATCTTCTCCTTCCCTTACTTCCCTATTCAACATATAACTTTGTCAATTAAAAGTTTATTGCAAAGTGATTATTTGCATAGTTTATAGCTTTCGCAGAACAGGGATTTTATACTGACAGCACATCTGTCTTCAATTCAGTGAGTTCTATGGGATAGTAATTGTCAGTATTAAATGTTGCAAATGTTTGAGAAGTTAAGGTCGGTCGGTTTTGCCCGTTTCTCAAATCCGGGGGGAGTGATTATCAAACATCGATTTAATCGTTGGACATTAAAGTACCATATATGCTCCCTTTATTAGACGACTATATGGAAAATCTAACATACCGGCTTTGACCCCATAACCGATTTGTAATCATAAAAAAATCGAGTCATCCAATACATCATCATCTTTTAGATTAATAGTTTCAAGGATCTTTGGGTTGTCAGCACAATATATACGACCCCAAATAGAAAAAAAAAATCAACGACTTCTTACTAAAACCATCAATAAGTTTTAATGGTCAGTGAATGTTGAAGATTTTTTTTTTCTCAAAACTTTTATTTAACAAATCTGGGGAATTTCTGTCATATAATAAAAAGAGAAAATTTATCAGAAAATCTACGGTCAGTCAGAGAAAAACTAGAAATTATTTGTATTTCATCGTAATACATACAATGTATTACATAAAACCAGCAAGCCCTCATATCTAGATTGTAAAGGATGAAAGTTATCTTAGATGTTTGTATTTCATCTATTTGTATAATATAAAAAGTTAACTCCCAAAACAATCCTTATTCCAGGACGATTTATTAGTTTGGGCATTTAATTTTTTTTTAATTTCTTTGGTCAGAAACGATTATTTTACAATTAAAAGCATAATTTGTTTATACTTGAAAGAAGTTTTGTTTACTTTTGGTTGAGGCTTGGGTAAACCAAATAAATTTATAACTTTCCTACAAATTGTTTGGGATGTATGGAAATTATATACACCAGACTGGGAGTCATTTATTCAGTAAATATTTATACTGACAATAGGTCTAGGATTAAAAAGAAAGACAAGATTATGAAACTGTAAAAAATGATTGGAAAATTAAAGAAAACGTTAAAAAATAATTAATATAATAATTTATGTGTCTGTTTTATAAATTTGATTTCACTCGTTTTATTCTTCATTTATTACCACAAGATTTTCTTAACATATAACAGCTTCCTTCGCTACAGTTTTCACCAGGCTGTTTGATATGATGGAAACATCAGAAATTCAAATTCAAATTATAAAATTATTCTCTGATCCGTTCAAATGTTGTATAACTCTCCCAGAAAATGCCATATCTAAATTGGAACAGACTATTTCCGAGCGAATGGTTTATTATTTGATATGAATTACTTTAAGTAGAAGTGGAAGTGGATTCCTCTTGTAACAGTTCACTTAACATATCTATTCATGTATTCTTTGAATAATCTGTATATAATTACCGTACAAACGCTTATCATATTTATGCAAATTTTCACCATAATTTTCTCTTTTCCAATGGAATACAAAATATTTCTATGCCAGATGTTTACTGCAATTTCCATTTTCACAGATTTTCAAATACACGCGATATGCTTAGGGATTTTCCTTAAACAATAGATTGATTCATTCACCTTTCAACTACCCAATCCACCAACAAATTTTACCCAAATTGGTATTGTTTTCCCTATACTTGATGGAAATGGAACACATCCTTGTATAAATTAAAATATTTTCAAAACGTTTTCTCATATTTTCTATATTGAGATAACAAAATGTTTTTCAAAATATTATGTTAATTTTAATTCTAACACGCTTTTCAAAATCCATTAAAAACATCAAAATTCTCATTGACATTTCATTCAATTTTATTTTATTACTGGAGACAACTTTTGGAGCCCTAATAACTATATTGGCTTTTTTCTCGGTGACAATGGGTTTGACATCGAAAGGAATAAAATACTTTTCATTTATACAATTTGAATTTCAAACAATTTTCCACTTTGGAGAAGATAATAATTCCAAATTGTAATTGATGCCGCTCGTCAACCCATTCCTACATATATTATTACCATTTAATTTTAGAAATTCTTTTCAATAAATCAATATGTATAGGATTTGATTCCGTTTTTATATGAAATGTTAATAAAATGTTTTCCACTTCCAAAATTCAAATAATAAATTTTCTATCTGAAATAAATTGGTGAACATTAAATTTTTGAAGTGGTTTTGAAATTGACTTCACAAATTTTCCTATTATCCAGGTATATTGCATATAGCAAATTTAAGTTCCATTGCCATTCAGAAATCCATTGAAAAAACGAATTGTTCTAATTTTATAAATTTTCATAATTCTACTTTCATAGGGTTCAAATCCAAAAAAAAAATAAAAAATAAACAAATAACATTTATTAAATTGAGGGAAATTTCGATACTAAACTTCTATCCACCATCCGAGAGTCAAGTAAGTAGGTACCTATGCTGTTCAACTTTTTATGAAATAAACTTGCAATGTTACATCAAGAATTGCAAATAAAATGCAATATTATACAGAAAGCAATTTATCTACATAAAAGAAAATATTGTGTGGCAAGAAAAACAAACTGAAACATAGGAAAACTATGCACTTAATAACAAGTACGAGTACTATACACAATTTTAACATTTTATTTTGAAGTGCCGGGGAGAGGAAGTTTCGAATATATGCATAAACCAATGGGAATATCAATATCAATTTGATTCCCATTCCTTCCATTTTATTATTTTATTTTTCCATTTGAACAATAATCGAGAAAATTTATTTTTAAAAAAAGAGGAAAGAAAACTCTTTAGTTTGTGGGTAAAACGAACTCGTACTTATAATCATGTTCCCTCATATCCCGATCCGATATTATAGAAATTCAATCAATGATGAATGGGTACCGATTTCTGCGGATTACGATTATTATACAACGAAACCACTATAAATTTCATTTATTCAGAGTCGATAAAAAATCGGGGCGAAATTATCCCCAGGGAACGGTCGAAAATTTAAAGTAAAATCATCATTAACATATACAATATCAATATGATTGAATTTCGAAATACCCATCCAAATCAAATGACATTCAATCGGGTTCAACTGTTTGATAAGTTGACTTTTACGACAAGATTATGTAATATATTAAGAGACTATAATATTAAAAATCTCCAAGAAATATAAGTAGGTTGGATGTTGTTCATGTAATATCCATCCATTTCCAATCTCATTTATCCTCGTTTTGCCAGGAGCGTACTGGATTTACAAATCTCCCTAGGATTGGTCCTACCTCCTCTGGATGTTTTATACTCCCAATTCATCGCTGCGTAAAATATATATAAGGACGAATGGATCATGCATCAATGTGACGGTTGTGTTCCTGGTTATATGTTTTTTCCACCCATTCATTCTACTGTATGAAGATTGGGTATGGAATTTAGATTGAAAATAATAATTTGGACCATTTATTTTGTTTGCGTTACCATAAATAACATTTTTTTTTCCTTTTACCCGGTCCCTTCAGCTATTTTTAAAAATAAAATGCTGAAAAATACACACATTCTCGTACAGCATTACCCATTATGTACGGTGGAGGATGGCAGGAACGGTGGAATACTCAACAAGTTGTGGAAGATGGGCATATGAGTCATCGCGTGACTATGTTATCGATTATATATCTTGAATTTTAAATTTACTTGGCTAAAATATGAAAATTAAGACAATTATGCCTACTCTTGACTGCAAAAAAAATTTAAATTCAGTTAATTACCATTTTGCATCTCTTTTTTTCCTTTTTGAATATTCCATTACAAAAATCGTCTTACTCTGTTAGTTTGACGACATTTGGTCAACGGTTTTTGGGCAGTTACCATTAAATCATGTGTGTATATTGCATGTAAAAGCTTTCGGTACTTTTGTTTAGCGCAACAAAATGTACAAGACTATCATTTTGTGTATTTGGCCATCCACTTTTATTCTTGTCTCAAAATATATTATAAATAAACATCATTACAAAAATATATTTTTGAAGGTGAGATTAGTGTTGAAATATTTCCGGCGCCGGACAATTTTAACCTATTTCGATATTCGTTTAAGATTAAACAGCTTATTATGAGTTCACAAATGGTACGTGTCTCGTTAAGGTTAACACATTATTAATAAATTCAATTCACTCAATGGTCAACAAACACAAAATATATAGTCTTCCATTTATATATTTATTTAACTATGTATATACATAAACTATAAATAGAAGTGGGTTTCCAATACGAATTGAAAATATGTATCGAAAAACTAGCGTATAATCATAGAGACCTAGGCAAAATATAATTTTTAAACATTTTATTTTCATGATTGGGGTGATTCTATTGTATTATTATATTATGATTTTTTTATGGGATTACATGGGTTTATTTGTTTGAGTAAGCGAGAGAATAATATTTTGTACCACTAATACATTTATGCAAACTATGTAAAGATGGAAGAAAAGCTTTTATCAAACTTTACCAAGTTACCATTTATTCTCATCCAAATTTGGAAATCTTTGCAGTCAAGAGTAGGCATTGGTCCCGCCACAAATTGAACACAACTTGCAACTAATATACACCAAATACATGCCCACGTTTTTTAAAGGTAGCACGTATTGAATACAACACACGATCAAACTCACGATGACTGCCAACGAACAACTACGAAAAGAAATTCCAAGCAGACCAAACGAAAAGAATTAAAATCAAAATTTTGATCTTTCGTTGCACTCTTAATATTTTGGATAAGCTTTCTGCAAAAATATCATATTTGGTTTAAATTTAACGAATGGGATAAAAATTCGATTCCAAATTATATAAAATGACATTTTAATTTTAAGCTTTCAATGAACTTTCGAAATGTTTTAAGCTTTTTCTGGGAAAATTTTAAATTTAGTTAAAGCATCGTTATCTGCAAAAAAAATTATTTTTTATGTTTTCCGAAAAAAAATAAGGATCGGAAAATCAAGCTTTCTGGGAGCTTTTAAGTTTTTGCAGAGCTTTTGTACTGAATTCTTAAATTTTTTTATTTTTACCTAACTGCCAACGCAACTTCCTGCGTTTTTACATTTAATTTCCGGCCAAACAGACACCGAAGCCACGCGTGCGTAATTCTGTAAAACATGTGATTAGACGGAGTGGCGGGGTTTACTGCCAATTATACCCGAATACTCCCAACAAGATTTTGGTGGCAGTTCAGTTTTGTTTTTGAGAAATTTAATTGACCATTTGGTGGAGGAAAATAATATGGGAATTTTAATACTCGTCATAATCAACTTGTCCAATTTTTCGATTCGCTTTGGTCTACCTTTTGCGATTTAAAATCTCTCATTTTATAATGTCAAGAATTATTCATTATTTATTTGATCTTGACACCAAAAGATATACACAAATTTCGCGTAGCTACCATGCCTATACTACCTACTACCCAATTTAATTCGATTACATGACGTAAACATTTATATCCAAATGTGATATTATTTGTACCAAACCCATCCTCGTTTAATATGTTTAATATGTGGGAGTAACATCCGAAACATTCATCTTATTGCTCTTATTGATTTGAAATGTTTACAATTTGACGATGAAATTAAGGCTGTCCTGACGCTCAAATTATCCTATGATCCGTTCATTTTATCGATATAATGAATGTTTGGATGTTACTCTCACATATATTCCCATCCATTATTTTTTATGGTTTACATTTGAAAATAAATTTTTATTTATATTTTCCTGCAATAATATTAAATTTAAGTCAACCCTCTAGATGGGTGTGTATTTTGGAATAAGAGTAATCCATAATATATCTGAAACAGTACTAATGGTACTGATACTATCCAGTGGCGTAGATAGCTTTCGCGATGGGCGGGATTTGACAAATAAGTGAGTTTCATAAGTCTAATTTTTTCCGTTAATTTTTCACAATTAATATTACATAACATTTTTCCTTCCAGTGTAAAACTAGGATTGTGTAGTGGATTAGTGTAAAACTAGGATAACTAGGGGGGATAATTTTGCCTCCCCCCCCCCTTCCCTATATCCGCCACTGACCATCCCTTCAATAACTATTCACATTTTGTTGTGGTCAGAGATATAGTTGACAAATAAAAGAGTAAAACACGAAGTTTTGATAATAAAATATATGTGTCAACTGACGCGTCGTAGCGAATATACACTCGGATCACCGAGATTTAAAGGGTTCTGCTAGATTTAAATGGATTAAGTTAAATTATATAATTCCATATTTCTACTTTGTTCACTTTAAAAATTAACGTCTGTAAATTTATATACTATACCACCCGGCCAATAAAATGAAAATTTCAATTTATACATTTTCTTTCGAAGAAAATTAAAATACTAAAGATGAAAATTTTCCGCTATCCATATACAACTATATACAACCAACTCTTCCATTAACATGATTATTTTTCCGAAAAGTTCACCGAATATAATCATTTTAATTCAAATATAAAAGCTCTTAAAAAGGACTAAATTAACAGTTACCCAAACAGTTCAGATATACAATATATAAAAACCGAGAAGAAAATAGTTCTCGTTCCGAACCATACCGGATTCGGTGCGGTCCCAAAACCAACCCCTACAAACAGACTAGAAGACTAATTGTTGATGATGTACATTTTATGCTTAATGAAATTCAATTCAAAAAAACAGTCCGTACGTAATGTCCTTAATTTTCTCTATAAAATCTAACTAATAAACTAAAGGAGTAGGACGGATTGTGCATGGGAAAAAATTACAGTGGAAAACCACTTCAGTTTTCCTCGTATTTTTTTTTTTTGTTCTAATTTTCTCCTGGGTATACCAGAAACAAGGATTCACCATTCGAATTTAAAACTATTCCGTATAAATATTATGGATTTTATCTATAGTCATATTGAGACGGGGTATGAATAAAATAAATGTCTAAATCTGTTTCAAACTCCGGCACTTTCATTAAATTTATATCTTTTTAAATTCGTTGCAAAAAAGTTAACGAATTTAGTTATTAATTGGGCCGAAAAGGAAAGAGAAAAACATCTTCTGAAATCCATGCTACTATATATTTCATCATATTTCTGTGGCTCCAAGCATATAACCGCTTAAGTGGACTTAAGACGAAATTGAGTTATGAACACCATCGTATTCTCCATGTACGATTCCGTATACCAACAAAAGTTCTCATCCGAATTCTTTAATTTGGCCGAAATATAGCTATTTAAAGAAATGCATAACCGCGTAAGTTCATGTATCGGAGTAAATTTATAAAACTTTAAATCGCTCCCCTGAAAAATTGCAAAAAACGATTTAAGCCTTGGAAAATTTGTAAAATTTTGCAAAAATTGCAAAAACCGACTTGGAGCCACAGATTTTATACTTGATATATTGCGTTATACATAAAGACAGCATAAATAAAGGAAAACGACATCCCTCAGAAACCATCTTCAAACCACAATCAAAACGACTTAGGGTGCGTACAAGTTGAAGCTTCGATAAACGATAAGCGATAAACGATAAGAGAGTCGATAAACTATAATCGATAAACCATAAATTATAAACGATATTCGAATTTTTTTTATGGGCAATTTTTGGGAGAGCGTCTCAATGTACGTCTGGGCACTTGACTGGGCACGATGGCTATTGAAAAATCAGCTGGCTTAATAAGAATAAGAAGTCTAACGGCGTGAACAAGGCGTGATAAACGATAAGCGATAAACGAAGCGTCAACTTGTTCAGTCCCTAACATATCCTTATAAGCGAAAAAAGGCTGAGCCACTCCACCCCATGAACCCTCCCTTACCCTATTATATACCCAGTATTTATTTAAATTTAATTTAGTAGATCGCTTGAAAATGGTCCATAAAAACCAACTGTGAAATTTAGATATAAAGGAGAAATGGACATTTTAAAGTGTTTCAAATGACTTAAGGATCAATAATCGGTTCATAGGTGATTTAAAAGCTAAATTTTAAGGAATTTCATTAAATCTTGAACTCCACCCTGTATACCAACATTTATTTTACACCCCGATATTTTTTTCGTCCTTTAATCGACCGAATAAAATAAAATTGTATATTTCGTATTGTATTAAAGTTTGAAATTGTTTTAAAAAAAAAAGAGGAAGGCGTAGAAATCCATTTTCACTTCGGAAAAACTCAAGTCGATAAAACTCCTCAAACCTTACAAAATGATAGTAAAAGAAATGTTGCTCCCTGTCCCATTACACATGACCGGACCGATACAAATTTGTTGGTTGTTATATATACACATATGTATATACAGTTTTTAAAATTCTAAAGAGGTCCTATATCGGTTTGGGTTAGGGGATAGAAAGAACAAAAATTGAAACAGCATCCCGGTGTGTGCAGTCTTGTATGTAACAATGTTCCTCTATATTTTAACTCACCTAAACAGGCTGTGAACGCCGAAGCTTTGTGGTATGAGATATGGAATTGTTTTGCACAGTTCGAACCGAGTCCTATTTATTTTTTTTACAGAAATTTCATTTTCATGTTGGATTTGTTGTGTAGGGATCTGTATAGGTGTTGTGTTAAATGTTTTTTTTTACCTTACCATCCGGGCCTTCCCAATACTATACAAGAGTTTTAAATCCCATATATGCAGTTAAAAGAATTTTCTGGTTATTTATAGTCCTTAGATGCAGTTCTATAGATATGTAGATAAATATGGGATTCAACATAAAGAGATAATATCTTTCAACTTTGTATTTCGGACGTCGGCTATATATTAGTTTTAAAGCATCGCTAGGAAAACTATTTTGGCTGGGCAATATGTAATTTTATATAGATTTTATATGTTGCACAAGTTTATTTTATTTCATTTTTTTTGTCCTGGAAACATAATGGTAAAGTGTCGTTTTCCCACGCTCTAAGCTTTTACACCCCATTATACGGTCCATATCATTCGACATTATGGTATCTTTCCAGGTGTACGTTATGTGATTGTATTGCTTTTACATATAACACAATACATAAATAAGTTTAGATTAAATTACACTTTGCCAGTATGAATTTCGGAGATAAAGAGAAGCACTTTTCTTTATTGAATTTCATGTGGAAAATCTGGTTAGGTGTCCATGTGCAGAAATACTTCTTCTTATAACTCTTATTTGGTTTAATTTGGACAGTTTGGTAATTGCCGATTCTGGTATTTGGGGTATCAATAATTTTTTGTGACAAATATTTCTTTATAATAATACTGGTTGCTATATGCTGTATTAATCCCTCGATTTCTTAAAAGAAAAAAAATAATAAAAAAGAAACATTTCCACTCGTTATTTATTGAATAAATTTCTGGTGAATTTAATTCGATTTTTCTTTGACCCCAACTCCAATTCGCCAAATGGAAAATTAACAAAACGTAACAAATTGATTGCCAATGTCAATAGTCATTTCCACTTTTCATTTGCCTTTACATATTTGATATAATTCTATATAAGGGATGTTATATTTGCGCTTTCCTTTTTTTCCGTCCCATTCCTTCAATTTGACTATAAATGAATTAAATAAATAATATATACAGGAAATTTCTGAATAGAGTGGGTAATTTTTGTACACTCACCACTCGAATAATTTTTCTTTTTTTTAATATATAAAGTAGAGAAGTATTTTTCATTTTTCCCATTTTACATATTAAATAAATTAAATTGGTTTGGGTTTTTATATAATTTTCTTGCAAACGTTTCGATAATATCAACGATCGTATATAACGATTGATAAAATTGATATGTAGGTAATATATATTCACCGAAACATTTTAAATTGATTTTAGGTAATTAGGGAAGTTATGTTGGTTTGGAAGTAATAAAGTAAAATTCAGAATTTAATTACTCGGAAATTCCTTAAGGAAAGGATAATAAAGCGCGTTTCTTAAATTTCAGATCACAATAACCTATTAGCCTGAATGGTTGTCTTCTGGAGATAACTTCTTTCTTCTAAATAAAAGATAATTCGGCTATTCCACAGCGGACAGAATTTACATGAAGTTTCCAAACTTAACAAATCACTACAAAATTATTTAAAATGTAATTATTATATATTGGTTTTAAAATGGATGCACATATTTTCGAGTGAAAACATTTATAAGGTTTAGAAAGAGATTTATTTTTCACGCGTGTGCTCTAATAAGTACTCCAGCGGGATTTTGATGTGCATATTGTTTTTCTTATTTATTTACTATAGCCCGGTATATACCTCCAAGTGAAGTGAAAATCCTATGTTAAATGCCTTTCAATTTCACCGTCGCGTCGTGAAAAAGGTATTCACCTCGCTAGAGGTATAAACAAAAAGTCTCCTAGCGAAATAAAACACCTACCACATAGGAATAATGAAAGTGAAATAAAGACATACCACTTCACATACAATTTCACTTGCCTGTTTTATTTCACAGATGCATGCATGCGTGAAATAAGAATCAGCATGTGAAATAATGACATTTGACCAGCTGTTTACAGGAGTGCGTTCATTTCTCGTTTACTTTTCTTCCAAAAATAATACCATCATGAATTATGAAAGTCTAAATATTCAATATGCTCAATAATGTAAAAACAAGGCAAGTCACAAAGTCAAAAGTTCGCAGTTCAGTTCAGTGACCCCCTTACCCACTTCCATAAGGGAGTTTTTCACCAGCAAAAATTTGCATTATAATCGAAAATCGGTTTTTGTTTTTATCGCCCACAGAATGGTTTCCAATATGAAAGTTATGTATGTAAGAGTTATTTTTTATGCGAAACTGGACCAGGGCAAGAGAGGAAATCGCCACTGCCAATAGATGGCGCTGATGGCCAAAAATAGTTTTTTTGCCTAAAATAAATACTAATTGAGGTAGGGAAGTATGGGGAAAATGCGTTGTTTGTATGGTCGATATGCAGTTGGGGCAAATGCTGCCACCACCGATAGGCGCGGATAGTCGAATTTTGTCATTCAAATATTTATCTCATCAATAAATTGCAAAAATATCTATTCGAAATTTCTCAGACCTCAGTCCTTTCGTATAAATAGCACCGTTGTGTAGCCATGTTATATAGTGACATTTTAAATTGACAAACCACGTGGCCACCAGTTAAATATAATCTCCTACGGTCTAACACGCCGAGCCGAGTACGACGCAACAAAATGCCTTATAAAAATTTGTATTAACATAAAAACTATCAATCAAAATGAAACCAATAGGTCGCACTGTTTCGGCACAAAAAATTCATGAAAACTCAATAAAAAATGTCAAAAAAGTCTTTAAAAATAAGCATGGTATTTTTATGGGATCATATTTTACAATATCTTAAATTTTTTATGTTTTATAGTTTTTTATGTAAGTGTTCAGTCCCGGGCCCGAATTTCCTCTCAACGGTCCTGTCGATATCACCACTGTGGAGGAGCTACAAATAGTTTCTGACGAATGTGCTGAACGATTCAAAAACAAATACCCATTGTCCAATCTATGTTTTTTTGAAAAAGATTTCGTTGTGAAAGCAAAATGGAATTTTTTTCAACCTCGCCAGGGGAAAAAGAAAACAGAACCCATCAACAGATCTCGCCAACAGAAAAGGGGCCGTGGGTGGAATAAGTGGTGCTATTAAAAGAATGGTGTGGCAAGAAGTGAAAGCACGCCGCAAAATTATTAATACTGCGATTAAATTCTTCGAATGTGCTTCGACGGCCATGAAAAATGTTCGAATATTATTATTGTTGGTGAAATATTTCTATATAATTTGGTTCCATACATTATAAAATGGTTTCGTTATGTTTCTTTAAAACCAAGAAATACTTAAAAATAGATGGATTAAGGTTCGTAATATCCCTAAGCTCCAGTCGATGCATTTTTTAAATCCGGAAGGCCAAGATTTAATGATCATTAGACGTACATCTGAATCAAAGAAGGTTAAAAAAAGGCACTTTAAAAATTAAAAATCAACTTAAAAGTTGAAGATGTATATGGTACATTCCAGCTAATTCGAGACATTCTAAATAAAAATCAAAATATCATAACATCGATTATTTATGCATTCGTTAGAACTATGTTAAAATGTTTAAAACAATAATTTGTACAATCAATCAATCAATCAATTTAACTGTTGGTTCTCTAAGAATTATGGCTCATAATTGCACCGTGTGCAAAAATTTAAAATCCTTTGAGAATACAAGGTAAAACTTTGCCATATGTATTGTTGTTTACTTGTTTATTGATTATATTTTGTTCCAAATACTATGCTAAATTTCAAAGCACCATTCATTTTCTAAGAAAATCATGACTATGTATATCTTATGCTGCTTTACGATTTATGCCAATTGATTTCCTTTGCACATTTTGCACGCATGTAACGTAACCAACGTTATTGTAACATAACCAACAAACAAAATCACTGAAAAACTGTAATTCAAATTTTTATTTGATAAAATTATTATATATTTAAGGGGGGAAATAGGGTTAGCAGTACGTTTTTTTAAAGTGATTTTCATGAATTTTTTAACAAATAAGGAATGAATATAATTTATGGAAACTCTGACAA
>JANTOP010067328.1:10288-22022 GCA_027564815.1 Symmerus nobilis | reverse complement strand
TATCGAAAGCTCAATACAAAATTTCAAGCCGAGAGCTTAATTTTTCAAGAAAGGACAGAGATAATTTGCATTCAATTGAAGTCATTAAGGCCTTGGCAGAAATTTAACTTTTAACTTTAAAACTTTAATGAATAAAATAATATCATATTTTAATTAAAAGCTTTGGATGAGCTTGATGATTATTGACAGAGTTATTAAATAAAATAATTTAAGTTAGATGTGCTCTGCGCCTACTGTGCATCAGACTGCACGCCACTGATTATAAATGATTATTCTTTTGGTCTTCACATCTGTTACTACAGAAAATATTCTCTCAGCTTCAGCATTAGAATGTGGCAGAGTCATGACCAACTTAGACGCGCACAGAAATTCTGAAGTAAATAAAGTAATGAACGAATTTGAAAGAATTCAGGCTATGTTTTTATTACCTCTAGATTGAAGGTAGCTAAATTGCGATATTGGCTGGCTGCGTTTAACTATTAAATTAATGAACGAGTTCTTGTAACTCGATTAAAAAATGTTTCATCTAAAATTTTAAAATGCCCTTAATTAAGGGTAATTACCCTCATGTTAACATCACTGGCCTAGCTTATCTACTAAAGAAATTCTTAGAATTTTTTGAAGAAATATAATTTAAGAAAATCCGATTCATTTCGAACCGTTTTTAATGATTTATTTGAAGGAGATCGAGTCTATATGACAGGGGGCTACAAGGACTATTAGAACTCCCTTGTTTTTGCAGTTATGGTTCTTCAATTGATTCAAGGTCCTCTGAAAGGATCTACAACTCGATCCATATACAGATTATTAAACTTTTTGATAGAATTTGAGGGTATGAGAAAATATTCATAGGAAAATTTATATCAAAAATCGATCGATTTTATTTAATTTTTTTCTATTTTTTACTATTTTTTATTTAACCTTAATAATATTTCTAATTAATGTTAAATAAGTTGGAACTTAGATCTGTATATTGTCTTCCAATATTCCTAAATCCAAATTCCTAAATTGAAAAATTTTCTTCTACAAAGTCTTGATACTATTAAGACTATGACTTATGTAGACTTAGTGTATCCTATAAAGTTATATATTTCTCTAGTTTATTTAAGAGATATGGTACTGCCATATAATATACCTGCTGACAAAAAGGCAAAACTGTCGATTTTTTTCTGCAATATTATTAAGTTTAACTATACAGAATATTATACTGTTGTATCGCCAAGTCATGTTTTTGATCGAGAAATTGAGGTTAATATAACATGATCAAGTGTAAAAATTGTTTTGATTTTCTTAGAGCGATAAGTCCGATATATAAGACAATATAAGTATACGAGGTATATAACAAGCGATAGATATTAAGACACAGGTTGCAATTGAAATTGCAATCAGCAGCTGGAACAAAGTGGCTGCATACTTATTATAAAACAATAAAGGCATAAGAAAAACAACATAAGATAATGTCTATATATATATATATATTTATAAATACAATAGTATATCTATTTTTATTATAATGAATTGATTTTGCATTCCAAGCGTGATTTTTGCTTATATAAAATTGAAATAAATACACCGACCGATTAGATGCCGGTATATCCGTTTGATGTGCTTTTTTCGCATTTCATATAATCCGTATACAGATGTACCTTTTCGATATTAACCATGCATAATTTTAATAATTAAAAAAAAATTATTCACATGCACTTCTAATTGATCAGATGATTAAAGTAATAAATCTTAATATAATATTCGATATTTTTCTTAGAAATGGGATTAGGTAATAAAATTTGAATATCGAGTTTTCCTAAATGACCCTTCTGAAATCGCCCTGCTAACCACTAAATAATGATCGAAATCGAAAGCGGAATATTATTTCTGATTTTTGATTTTTTGAAGATGATAAATATTAGTTAGAGGCATGGATATTCCGTCCGAACCCAATTCACATGAATAATAATTACCCATCATTTTATTACATAACTTAAAAAATACCCAAAAACGTAATTATATACTTTAAAATTAATTTCCATTTTTTTGCAACTCGTCTTGGCGAATTTTTTTTTCCTCGGACTCCAGAAGGTGCGGTCTTTCTTCTTACGAAATCTAAAATAACAAGAGTGTCGATTGTAATTTATATAATATTTTATAAACCAGCTTGTTTTTTTTTTTTTTGCGAATTGTTTATCTAATATTACAAATTGCTAATTTGTTTATATTGAATTTCGGTTATTATTTCTCGCCTAACTTAAAAATTTTTTCCTAAATACAATTCCATCCATTGATTGATGGTTTTCCAGTTAAAAAATAATCTTAAACCTAATTCAATTGCCTCTTATAATAAAAACTGTATTTCATCGTCGTGGGATCTTAAAGATGATATTCATTTTATGGGATCAATAATGTTTGGATAATTCTATGTAAAAACAATAAATACGCACAGTGGGTTTCTCGCTTAAATCTATTGTTCTTCACAGCAAGATTGTCGTAACAACGAATTCTTATTCTTAAATTAATGATTTTAAGTAATTTTTTTTTGGATGATAAGAAGGTAAAGGATGGATTATTAATAACAAAAAAAATTATTTTATTTGGAAGTAGGATGTATAGATATTTATAATTTAAAAATCCATTAGATCAAAATCGGTGGATTCAATTTAAAATAGTTGAACAAGAATTTCTGGAGGTATTTTACCTACTTTATGGTTAGAAAAATATTTCCTTGTAATTTATGTCGAACAAAGAAGATCATGCTTTCCTATATATATTTAATAGATTTAACAATATAATTTCCTTTAAGAAAGATACTCTAATTCCCATTCAGTTGTCATTGACCATTGGCCGCCCAGCAATTTTCGTACTCATAAATAGCGGGTTTTTTCTTCGCAAACTATCTTATAAAAGAATGAATAGATAAAATTGACCATAAAATCGCATTTTTTATGTAATATTACTTACCATACACTAAATAGACTTTCAATGAACGTAAGCATTCCAATCCAATCGATATTTATGTGAGTTATTCTTATTCAGATCCATCGGTGTATTAAGTGATTTTATAAATCCCCGGTTATCTTGACTATATATTTTAGACCGAAATTTTATTTTTAATCAAATTGTTAAGAAAATATTTAGTATACTCGTACATACCGTATTTTCCGGATTAAAAATTTATTTTATTAGAAGATCGATAGTCCTAAATTCATTTATCCCATTTATGGTCATTTTGTAAGAGCTAACAGTGCCTTTATAATCTTCTATTCGCTTCTAATTTAAATTATGTGGAACAAATTATCGTATTGAATTTATAATGATACATTAGATATATTAGATCATATAATATCACAGAATATATACTAATTAACCTTTTATAGATTAAAATATTTAGGTTAAGAAAATCGATGTATCGAAGCCAAAAGAAGGAAATAATTCATTCGAATTCTGGAAGAGTCCCAGGAAGAATCGTGGAAACATTGAGAATTTAATTTTAAATTAATTATTAAGTTTAGTAAATTAATTAACTAATAATTTCAGCCTTGACAATAATTATAAAATCAGACATATTCATTATTGGCTATATTTTAGCCAATTATTTACTTATAACTCTATGTTATTCATTTTAAGAAATTTTAGAAGATAATTTTAAGATAATAAGTTTAAAATGTTACTATTTCTATATATATGTATTACGACAATAAAATTTCGAAAAATTCCAAATTATTAAACTTTTAAAAAATCTAACTAAATTAACTATTTTTCTCTTGCATATTTCCACATGTGAATGAGTTCCTTCCTCACATAAGAAGAAGAAGAGTCAGAAAATCAGTCTGCTCATAGAAAAAATTATTTCTAAATTTTGCTTTTTCTGACATAAGAATTTATAAAAATGGAGATTTATCCCGGCAATTTGAAATTATTTGAGGATTAAAAATAAGCATATTTTCCGAATAATTTTAGAAAAATTTTGGTTTTTAATTTAGGGACGCCAAATAATTTTTAAATAATTACTGAATAGATTTTATTACGAGAATTTTATAAAAAAATTATCTTTTTATTTTTGGGAAGAACATGTATCAAACCATTGATTTTTTAGATTTGTCTGACAGTATTTTGAAAAATTGAAATTTCCGGAAAATTTTGTAAGGAAATCGGAGGAGCTGATTATACCAAATTAAACCTAAGAGCAGTGGCGTGCAGTCTAATGCGCAGAAAGCGCAGAGCACACCTTCTCGAATTCTTCGGAATAAAACCCTTAAAAGTTAGAACACACTGTTGAAGTGAAACTTCTTTTGGACAATTTAATTAAATTCTTGTCTCGCTATTGGATCGAAATGGATTTTGTTAAAAAATTTCTGGGTCACCCTCTAAGAGAGAGGAATTTTTGGGGCACGCTTTAAGAAAACAAATTATGGGCCACCCTGTAAGAGAGAATAAAAGTTTCGTGTAAAAAAATTTTTCAGATTTTGAAAAGCTTTTGGCTAAATTTTACATTTTATTAAAATTTAATTAATCGGATGAAAATTTGATCCCAAAGAATCAAAATCAAGTTGGTATCAAAAGCTCTCAGTAAACTTTTGTGTATCAAGAATGAGCTTTAGTGATTTTAATTAAGCTTTTCTGAGAAAGCTTAATTAAAATCTTTAAAGCTTTTAATTAAAATGTAATTTAATTTATTTTTAAATCAACTTCTTATCCGATTAATTGATATTTCAAATAAATTTCGAATTTTCCGCAAAAGCTCTGAATAGTTTAATAACTCAAAGAAAGCTTAAAGTTTCGGATGCAATTTGATACCGATTTGTAATCTATTTTCCATTCAATGAATTTTTTTGGTACTAGATTAAAAGTTTTCGTACAAAGCTCTACAAAAATCATTAAAACTCACTGAAAGCTTTTAATTAAAATTTAATTTCGTGTGTTTTTAAATCAAGTAATTATCCGATTAAATTATCTTTCAATGAAAAATGAAATTTTTTCCAAAAAGTTCTGTAAGAGCTTAGAAACTCAAAGAAAGCTTTTCGTTTAGGTTACAATTTTATTCATATTGAAATATATTTTCCATCAATATTTTTGGTATTAGATTGAAAATTTCCAGATTTGGTATTAGATTACAAAAACTTTAGAAAAATCTTTAAAGCTCAGCAATATCTTTCCGTGAAAATTTCATTTCATATACTTTGAAATCTATTTATTATTCCATTAAATAAAATTTCAGATAGATGTGTAATTGTTCGGTAAAAAGCTCTTCAAAAGCTTTATTATTTAATTTTATACGAGTTGTAATCTATTTTCCATTCAATAAATTTGTTTAATACTGAATTTAGCATTTTCGGACAAAGTTCTATAAAATTCCTTAAAGCTCACAGAAAATTTCATAAATCTGAAATTTTCCTTGAAAAGCTTTCAAAAGCTTCAAATCTTAAAGAAAGCTTTAAGATTATGACGCAATTTAATTCGCATTGAAACCTATTTTCGATTTGTATAATTTAACCGTAACAAATATCAAAATATTTCTAAAAAAGCTCTGTGAAAACTTAAAAGCTCCAAAAAAGCTGCAAGTTGTCGATGTAATTTTATACTATTTGTAATCTATTTTCCATTCAATTAATTTATTTGGTATTAGATTAAAAGTTTTATTTCAAAGCTCTACAAAAATTTGTAAAGCTCAATAAAAGCTTTTAATTACAATTTCATTTCATGTGTTTTTAAATCAAGTTATCATCCGATTAATTTATCTTTCAATGAAAAAGACATTTTTTTTTTCAAAAGCTATGTAAGAATTTAAAAACTCAATGTATAAGATTTAAGTTTAGGTTACAATTTAATTCTTATTGAAATCTATTTTCCATCAATATAACTTCTTTAGTATTAAATTTGAAAATTTCCGTGCAAAACCTCTAGAAAAATCGTTAAAGCTCACGGAAAGTTTTTATGTAAAATTTTATTTGCTTTGAAATCTAATTTCTATCCGAATTAATTGTATTTCAATTAAATCTGTAATTTTCCAAAAAAAAGCTTTGCAAAAGCTTTACGGCTAAAAGAAAGCTTTAAGTTTAGGATACAATTTTATGCACCTTTCAATCTATTTTCAATTCAATAAATTTGTCTAGCATTAAATTGAACATTTCCGTGCAAAGCTCTTCAAAAATCGTAAAAGCTCAGGGAAAGCTAACAGAATGCTGCATTTTAATGTAAATAACACATGAAACTTTTTTGTTTCAGATTTAAGATTACGTTTTGCCAGATAAATAACACTAATGGTCATGCTTCATGGCGGGTCCCGGATTATGTCCTGGGTACATCATAATTTGGCCGTGCACAACCTATATTCATGATCCATATCGGAGAAAACATTTATTAGGAATAAGCAGAAGAAATCTAAAATGCTATCCTTTTAATTGTATAATTTAGCAAATGTATGCTTGATGTTGTCCTCTACATCATCCTAAACCTAGATACCTTGAGTCTTTTCTGATTTTTATTATTACCTTTTTTTCATGGTTTTTCCAATATTTACCTTTTATCGACTTTTTCACCGACTTTTCCCATCTCTCTATTGCTCCAGATATTTTTCTGATTTTGCAGGACGTTTTCTCCTCAACAATCAGACTTTTTTCACAATATTTGAACCAAGAAGATGTTATTTCAGTCCGGAAATTAGAGAACGTTACATAAAACGTAACAAAAAACGTTGGGGAAAAAAATTGAATTAAAGAGCTCATAACTGGCTCAAAAAAATTTTTATTTCGAAATCCTGAAATTATTTTTGGATTTACCTCATAGCATGTTCAGGAAAAAAATTTCAGATGATTTTGGTGAATTTTTCTTGATAAAAAATTTCTGATCCAAAAATAACAATAAGAAAATCGATTGATGAATCATTCATTTTCAAACGTTCACAACTTGGCCAAAAAAGTTTTATTAGCAAATCCCCGAAATTAGTTTTTAGTTTAACTCTTGAGGTACTCGAAAAAAATAATTTGAGCCAAATCGAAAGAAATTTTTTTAATAAAAATTGAATTTCAAATTTATGATTAGGAAAAAATCGATTTTCAAACGTAGAAGAAAATGAACAATTTTCCCAAGCTCATAACTTACTCAAAAAAACTTTTTTCCCTAAAATCTTGAAGTAAATTGTTAGTTTTACTCATGAAATACTCATGAAAAAATTATCAACGAAATCGAACGAAGTTTTGTTTAAAAAAAAAATTATTTCAAATATCGTGATAAAAAACAGCTAAAAATAGATCGAGGAAAGTAGATAAAAATAAATCATCTTCCTAAGTCCCCAATTGTCTCAAAAATATTTTTTTTTCCCAAAATCCTGAAATTAGTTTTATGTTTAACTGATGATGTATTCAAAATTTCAGCCGAATCAAATTAATAAAAATTAATTTTCGAATGAATTTTGATTTTATACCGTTTTTGTGACAGTCTCCCAAAACACTCTAAATTTCGGAAAATTTTATTCAGGAATTGGAAAATCTGTTTATATAAAATGAAACTTAAGGGTCCTGGGAAGAAAATATAGAACAAGGACCAATGTAGAACCTCCAAGGGAGGATATACCTAAAATTCACATACTGATATTAAGCACGTATTTGCTTGATGTTGTCCTACATCATACTAGATTTAAGAACAAAATTACTGAAATTTAGCACAGCTAGACCTAAATACATATACCTTAAGTTCTATTTCTTCATTTCTTACATTAGATATGTTTATGTTAGTCAATGCGTGATATTATCCTAAAAAGTAGCACATTAAATTGAGTTCTATCTGATTTTTTTCTTGAGTTTTTGGATATTTTACCAACTTTTACGTATTTTTTAAAATTTATTCCGACTATTACCTATTTTTCTAATTTTTACAATATTTCCTATGAATTTTTCCAACATTCTCCCCGCGTTCTCAACTTTTACCCGATTTTTTCTGAATTATTGAAGATAGCAAATTATACGAGTGTATTAATTCATTACACAATTTAGACCGAAAATTGGAAAAATTTGACAGAATTAATTTTTATTTAAATAAATTAATTAAAATATTTTATTCAATATTCATTATTAATTTATAATTTTTATTCGAGTAATATATTATAAATGAAGATAAATTTGATATTTAAATTTTATCACTTACCTTAATCGATTGACATTGTTATCTGTAAATAATTAACCACTTACCATGTAATTTAAGCCTGACCCATCACGAGTAATATATACTTACGGGTGATTAAATTACCTAAATTACATCGAGTCTCAAACTTCGATTATAAGAAATTAAATATCAAATATTAATCTTAGCTCTTATTAATAATAATCTGTTTGGTAAACGATGGAGATACATGGAGGCAGTCATCACTGGCAATCTATATATTTGCATTCAAATCAGCATGATATTCATAATATTATACGAACAGAAATATTAAGTGTTTTTATGCGAGAGATAAAAAGTATTCGTTAAATTCTTTTCTAAATTACTTTTATATTAAAAATTAATTATCATAAAACGTTTTTTTTTCTTTTAAATTCCTTACTTAAATTATGCCGGCCATCGAATGGAGATCTTTTGGTAATAATTTTCGAAATTTATGGCAGTGTTGAATTTTGTAAGTTAAGTAATGTTTAAGATTCCACAGTAGCGAGGAAAAAAATAAATTCCCTTAATAATAATAAATTTTACTGAAAGAGTTGTACATCTTTACGATGGCTACTGTATGTTATATGGGAAGATTAGATGTGTAAGACATAACACTTCCCATACATCTAATATACTTAATTTCTTGTTAAAAATTAGCGAAACGATTTTTTTCTATTCAAATCTCTTAAGATTTTATAATAATTGTTAGAAGAAACATAATAAATTCTAATGTTATTAAGAGAATAATGCGATATTTTAAGATGAAAATATTAAGAATAAGAAGAAAATTATTTGCTAATGTTGGTTGGTTAGATTATGAATTTTATACAATCGATGGTGCCGTGCCGATCATATCAAAGGCGTTAATGATGATGGGTACATTGTATCTTCATTTTTTGTTTCATTATCATTTTTAATGAATTATATTTGTTTCCCTATTTACAGTCGGGGCCAAGAGAAATCGATCATTTCGATGAATTTTCTATTTCATAAATTGTTACCATTTCCATTCCCATCACTGTACTAATCTATCTAAATTAGTTAGAATTTATAGATCGTAAGAATAGACAAATAAAATATGATTATTCTTGGATTTAACGATTTTTTTCATTTTTAATTCGTTCCTTAATTCCACTGTATCGCGGTCTTTACAGAACGCGTCATTTAAAATTTATTATTAATTGCGATTATTATCTGGGTATGGTTATGTGGATAAATGTTCAAGTAACATGGGAATTAAAATGTGGAAAATTTATTTAATTTTGCAAACATTTTCATGAAAACAGGAATAATTTCATGGAGATTTATATTCATTTCTGCAATGAAAATATCACTGTACCGACTCAATTAATTGTCATGATTTAGTTGATTTCATATCATCATATGAGATTTTAAAAGTTGGTATTCACACTGTATTCATGTTAGTATTCTTGCCCTCAGAGGGGTAAAACGTAAACCTTTCCCCCTAAAACCCATCCTGATTCTATTCTTAAAACCTTTACCTACAATTTGACTTTTTCCGAATTTCAAGGTTCAGAAGAAAATTTCTCCCTTTTTTGAATTTTAATTCATGGAAAATAAAAATCGACAAGATATTCAATGAAAGGGTTTCCGATCAGTGAAATTGTTATAATTTGATGGAGTATAGCTTTTTCCTCTCACTCACTCTATGTTGAAAAGCTCTATGTTGAACGACTATTTTGAATCATTTTCAAACCAAATTATTTGATTTAAAATGAGATTCGAAAATTTTGCACGGATGCGCAGAATAAATTATAAAAAAACTGTAGAAAAGCTTTAAGTTTTGAACAGAATACCTTTCAAATTTAATTTTAATCCAAATAATTATTTGTTAATCAAATCTGAAATGTTCCGATAAAAGCTCTACAAAAGCATTTAGTCCTTAAAGAAAGCTTCAACTTTGGTGTGTAATTTTATTCGTATTGAAAACTACTTTCTATCCAAATAATTTAACTGCAACGAAAATCAAAATGTTACGATGAAAGCTCCCCCTAAACTTAGAAGCTGAGGGAAAGCTTTAAGTATTGAATAGAATGTTGACCCATTTCAAATCCAATTTTCATTTAAATACATTAAATTCTTATCAAATCCGATGTTTTCCTACACAAGCTCCACAAAAGCTTAGATACACAATGAAAGCTTAAAGTTTGTAACACATTTTTATACGTATTGAAACCGATTTTATATTCAAATAAACAATCTGTATTGAAACTCAAAATGTTCCAAAAAAAATCTCCATATAAAATTAAAAGCTCCGCGAAAGCTTTAAGTTTTGAATAAAATTTTACACATTTTAAATGTAATTCGCATCCTTATAATTAAATTTTAATGAAATCTAAAATTTTTCAACAAAAGCTCCTCCCAAGCTTAAAAGCTCAATATGTTGGGTTTTGGATACAATTCTATTCATATTAACAACACCTATTTACCATCCAAATAATTTAACTGCTGCAACGAAACTCATAATGTTCCGATAAAAGCTCAACATAAACTTACGAGATTTTATTACTTAAAGGAGAAGAGATTTCTCAATTGGGTAGAGATTTCTTCGAAACGGTAACAAAGAAATTAATGAAATTTTACAATGAAATTAATTCATCATTTAGTTACCTTTCAAAATTAATTTTATTAGAATCTACCGATTGAGTTCGGAGTTAGAATAATTCTATTGGATCGGCGTATTGGATATATTGAGAATAAATTCCCAAGTTGATATTTCCGAATTTGTAGCGGAGAATTTCTTAAAAATTTCCAATAAAATTAAATGATCATTTCTTCAATTATTAAAATTTATTTTATTAAAATCCACCGATTGAATTCGGAATTATAATTATTTTAATAAACGGCGGATTTGTTATATTGTATATTGAGAAGAGATTTCCCAAGAGGATAGCGATATCTTCGAAACGGTGGCAGAGAAATTCATGAAATTTTACAATAAAATTAATTCATCATTTAGTTTATTTTAATAAAATCTATCGATTGAATTCGGAGTTAGAATAATTCTAGTGGATCGGCGGATTGGATATATTGAGAACAAATTTCCCAAGTGGATATTTCCGAATTTGAAGCGGAGAATTTCTTAAAAAATTTCCAATAAAATTAACTGATGATTTCTTTATTTATGTAAATTTATTTGACTAAAATCCACCGATCGAATTCGAAATTATAATTATTTTTTTAAACGGCGGATTGGCTATATATTGAGAAGAGATTTCCTAAGAGGATAGCGATATCTTCGAAACAGTAGCAGAGAAATTCATGAAATTTTACAATGAATTAATTCAATATTTAGGAAATTTAAAAAATTAATTTTATTAAAATCTACCGATGGAATTCGGAGCTAGAATAATTCTAGCGGATCGGCAGATTGGAAATATTCAGAACAATTTTCCCAAGTGGATATTTCCGAATTTGTAGCGGAGATTTTCTTAAAAATTTCCAATAAAATTAACTGATCATTTCTTCTTTTATTAAAATTTATTTGACTAAAATCCACTGATTGAATTTGAAATTATAATTATTTTAATAAACGGCGGATTTGTTATATATTGAGAAGATGTTTCCCAAGAGGATA
>JANTOP010067328.1:0-10188 GCA_027564815.1 Symmerus nobilis | reverse complement strand
TTATTTATTTAATTTTAAAAATTTATTTTATTAAAATCTACCGATGGAATTCGGAGCTAGAATAATTCTAGTGGATCGGCAGATTGGATATATTCAGAACAAATTTCTCAAGTGGATATTTCCGAATTTAAAGCGGAGAATTTCTTAAAAATTTCCAATAAAATTAATGAATCATTTCTTCTTTCATTAAAATTTATTTGACTAAAATCCACCGATTGAATTCGGAATTATAATTATTTTAATAAACGATGGATTTGTTATATATTGAGAAGAGATTTCCCAAGAAGATAGCGATATCTTCGAAACGGTGTCAGAGAAATTCATGAAATCTTACAATGAAATTAATTCATTATTTATTTAATTTAAAAAATTTATTTTATTAAAATCTACCGATTGAATAAGGAGTTATAATTAGTTCAATTTTAAGGTTACTCGTGGAGTTAATATAATTCAGTCAATAGACTGTGAAACGATTATAATCCAAAATCAATCAAATTTTATTAATGAAATTCTTTCCTTACAATTATTAAATTATCGAATTTAATAATAAAATTAAAATCAATTTGTTTTCTGGTTCAATTTAACACACAAAATTCGTAAAATTTTAGATTAATTTTATTCAGTAGTCAAAAGACTTGATAAATGATCCATAATACATCAACGTCTTGTTGAATTTAACAAGTAAATATCAAAGGGTTAAGGTCAACCATAAATATCCGATTGATAGTTTTCTTGAACATTTCTTTAAATATTAATAAACAAAAGGTATTGATTTTGTCTGGTCGGATATTATATTCTATTTCTTAAATATTTAATATTACAATTTATTTGCTTGAATTATTTTTGCTCTGATGGATTGGATGTTTTTTATTCCTTTGTTTGCTCTTAAGATGATGGATGATCACTTTAATAATTTTCGTCTTTTATTGTTGGATTTATTGAACTATCCAACCATATCGGCCATTTATATTATTACCTAAAATAAATAAAAAGATTAACCGGCAGCCATCAGTCTTATAGATATTAAATTGGGACTTACTCCACTTTAACTCTAAACCTTCCATTATAAAAATTATATGATCATTGGAGAATATAGTGATGCGATTAATCACGCACATTGTATTGCATAAACGAATTTTTTACCAACGGAATTGTGTAATTATTATTTACTTATAATGTAATAGCGGTGATGCTATAATAATCTCCACACTTTCTTACCGAATATCATTTTACAGAAGAAAGGTCACATCTTGGATGGAATGGTATAGATAGATTATATACAATATTAATAATCATGAGAAGATCGTCTTTCATATATTCGCACCATCAATATTGCGACCGATCAAAAGAAAGTTTTCAATTACGTAAATTAGCTATTAAGAGAGATCTTTGTTAGATCGATCCTGTTCTATATGAATGAAAAATGTGTTAAGGGATTTTAGATTATCCAATCTTCCAATCCAATAACCATTCTTCAAACTTTTCATTTGTTTGACCCACTCTCCTCTGACCGCAGATTGGGTCTGAACTGAAAGAAAATTGGTATCTTAATTTATAATTTATATTTAAATTATCGCTGCATCTTCATTTGAATGATTAATGGATGGTTATAAGTTTAACTGTTCTTTTGTATTTCGATAAAAACCACTCAACATTATTCATTTCTTTCTGAAAGACATATTCAGATTGATCGATCCATCGATCGAACGTATAAGGAATAATCGATATTGAATGAACGGTACTCGGCCGTTAATAATTTTTCTAACTTAACGATTATGGTTACTTGAAAAGTCGTAAAGATTAAATCAATAATTTGACAATTTCTTTAATTAAATGGAAAGAGATTGAATAGATATTTATATTGTAACACTTTTTTATAAGGAGACTTTTTCCATATAAGGAAACGTATCAATTATTTGCTACCTTTGCAGATAATCTAATGCAAATTTATAAATTTATGATGAAGAAATTTCTGATATCACTTTGTCACCTTATAATTTGAATTTAAATTGGGATAATTAAGAATTTATATATTAAATATTTAAAATTATTAAAATTACTGAATGGAATATCTGATTATTTGGGATATGTACCCCGAATTATTCAAATTATGGCATCCAAATTACCTGCAATGATTTATGGATAAAAATCTTATTTTCATTTATAATTAAAAATTGATTGAAATTATTTTTTTCCAAGAAACCCTGAAATTAGATTGAAAATTTAGCTAGTCAACTATCCGGGAAAAAAATTTCAGCCAAATTAGATGAACTTTTCTTAACAAAATTTGAAATTGTAAAATCTCTTGCGATTTACATGGAGATTAATAACCGGTAAATAATCAATTCAAACTATCTCTACATTTTGAAGAGACTTCTCTCTGAATTTCTTAGTTTTTCCGGTTATTTTCCACCTAATTTTCTCCTTAATCTCCGAAATCTGGAAATTCTGATTAACGGAAAATTGATCATAAAGATAGGGTAACGAAATTCTAAAAGAAAGTTTTTGATTTTAAAAGGTTTGATGAAAAACCTACAACTGGTAAATCGATGCTTCTCAGGAAATGCTTAGAATGTCCCGGAACAATAAATATTTTAAAGTTTCGATGTGGATTCAAATAGGTGATGATTTAGGTGATGCATCAATACCTTAACATCAGGGGGTTTCCTCGCTACTTATTTTCGTAGACATTTTTTGACTGCCGTGCTTCTAAAGCTTTCACAAAACATAGAAAATGCCCATCTCTTTTAAAAGTTTCAAGAATTATGTCGATGGATTTCGCTTAAAAATCTAGTAAATTCTAAAAGGGGTTGAATCTTAAGGAAGATGATTTATTTTCTAGATGAAATCTCTTTATATCTAGCCAACTTTGAATACTCTTATAAATTTAAAATTGTTTAAAAGAGCTTTCTCGACTTTGACGTTTTTTTTTTGGGAAATCTTGAAATTTCGTTAAAGGATCGTCATCAAGAGAGTAAATATATTTCAAAACGTGTAAAACTATTTTCGTAACTTAAAGCTTTCCTTGAGCTTATAATGGTTTCGGAAAGCTTTTACGAAAAATTTAAATATCATTTAAATTTAATGAATCGGATATAAATTTGATTCCAAAATTTAATAAAATCAATTTTTAATTTGAAGCATTCGAAGAGCTTTCTCGACTTTTGACGTTTTTTATGGGAATACTTTAATTTTCGTTAAAGGATTGTAATCTAGATTGAAAATATATTTCAAAACGTATACAATTATTTTCGTAACTTAAAGCTTTCTTTGAGCTTATAATGGTTTCGGAAAGCTTTTACGAAAATATCAAATTTCATTTAAATTTCATGAATCGGATAAAAATTTGATTCCAAATTTTATAAAATCAACTTTTAATTTTAAGCTTTCGAAGAGCTTTCTAGATTTTTGACGTTTTTTGTGGGAATACTTTAAATTGTCTTTAAAGGATCGTTATCTTGATAGAAAATATACTTTAATGTGTAAAAAATTAACATCTGAAATTAAAGCTTTCGTTGAGCTTTTAAATTTTTTAAGAGCTTTTTTCCGAAAATTTTAGTTTTGATATTTTTTTATTTTTCCTCAACTATTTTTATAACCATTCTCCGTCATTACATTTTTGTTATCCGAATTTTTAAAATTTTACCATTTTTTTCGAT
Organism: Symmerus nobilis; assembly: GCA_027564815.1. NCBI lineage: Eukaryota > Metazoa > Arthropoda > Insecta > Diptera > Mycetophilidae > Symmerus > Symmerus nobilis. Next base: position 6,529 of record JANTOP010067328.1, on the reverse strand, counting down.
TTGACTAATTTCTGGATTTCCCTCTACTTGATTTTCTCAAAATTTCCACGATTCATTGATTTTCGCTATCTTTACATGACTATTTTCGGGACTTTTACTCTTATTTTTCTGGTCTCTTTGGGGCAAAAATCAGAAAATCCAGACATTTGATACTGAGGTCACGATAATTAAGGGGATATCCATGAAAATGTTACCAACAATTCGTTAAAAATTATTAAAAGTTGGTAATCAGCAAAGAAAAGTCATAAATATCCAGCCAACCAGGAAAATATTCATATTCCCGTGACATCGATTTTAAATGAATTTTTAGATGATTTCTTGGTTACCAACAAAGTCTTTCAATTTCAAGGGTTTTCTTAATTTTTATAATTCACAAATTTTCAAGAAATAATCAATAAATTTCCGAAAATATCGAAGTTTCAAAAATAGCATTTAACATCTACACATCGATTTTCAAGTAATCAAAATATTTCCTTATAATTCTCATGAATTTTTGAACCATTTTGTGGCGAATAAGAATTTCTCAAAAATTTTCTCCGAATTTTGAAAAATCTGAAAACGCAAAATTGTTCTTAAGCGAGTAATGAAGAAAGTAATTTCTCAGAATTTCAAATAAATCAACCCCCGAATTTTGACGGGGATTTTCCGCCGAACTTTTAATTTTAGGAATTGATTTAATTTAACCCTTTTTCGGATGAACTAAAATTGATCTAAATTTGTGAGAAAAATATCTCGAAAAAAATTCCAATATTTATTCAGTCTTTGTCCATCAGAAATGTTTCGCATTTTACCGCATTTCGTTTAACCAATAATTTTTCTTTTGCATTTGCAGAAGAAAAAAAGTATAAAGAAAACGACATTGTTCATTGAGCGTAAATACCACACACGCAAAAGTACATGCGGATTACCAGCGACCACACTAAATTATCCATGTTTTATAACTTAAAGTCTATCTTGGCTATATAAATATTCCTACAGTTCGTCGTATTTTATTATTAAATCGATTAAGCTTGCGTAGCGTAGATTTTTCTTTTTTTTTATTGTTTACTTCTACCGATTTTTTTCCTACTTTAATATAGTCATCTTAAACGGGCAGGCTAACCTTTAAGATAGTTGTAAAGTTACCAGAACCATTATGTAACATATATAAGAGATAGAAAACCCATAAACATAACCTTGAGAATAATCCCACTTAATTGAGACATAAAGACGTCTTTCAGTATTACAATGATTTTTATGCACACTCTCCTCGGTTAAACTTATATTTAATAAATTAAGGAGATTAAGAAATAGTTTAATGTCTGTAATTCAGGGAAATGGATCAATTTCGGGGAGATTTTTCTGGATGGATGGCGCCTGTAATATGTGTCCCTCCCAATTTTAAAAATCCTCCAAAAAATCTCTTCAAAATTTAGATTTTAATGACCCATTGAGATGAAGAATATAAATTCTTCATTTTAATGGCGATCACATTAACGATGAAATCTTAAATCCATTCAAATGATGCGTTTTTAATAAGAGGCCTCTCATATTTTATTATTATAATGATGTCGGCACCTCTAATCATTGATGGTTCTCGGGTTTTTTGTTTTTAGGGCTAAGGAGATGAGGAAAAAATCATGTCGTGCACGAGTCCTTCTAATTTGATTTCTTGTATATTATTATTATAAATTATTTTTTTGTTTTATCAAATGTTCCCTTTTCATTAATGGTATAAATTTACGATCGTCCGATCAAATTTAATTGGCGAGATTTGGCTACTATTTTTTTTCTTTTGCCCTCCTCGAATAGCATGTCGTTTTTTGGGTTTTCAATCCATTTTAACCCTTCGAATTTGAATTTTATTTTTTATCTTAAATCGAGCACAGAATTTAATAATAACCCACTTTGAAATAAAAGGGTTAAAATTATATTTTTTTCCTTGTTATTCCTGTTCACGTTCATCGTCAACACATCATTAGGAAAAATGTGTTTTTTGCCCCGAATATATTTCAAAATTTTACTAATCTTTTATGTATTATTTTTGAAATTGAAGATAATCAAATTCTCTTTCAGTCTATTTGGCTGTTGGGCTGATTTATTTTAAAAGATCTTTTAAATATTGTATATCGAATTATATACATATTTCTTTGTACCTACAAGACATAACATCGTATATCGACATATTTACCGAGATAATCAAATCTATCTTTAGTAATTTATAAATTCAAATTTAAAAATCTTGTTTTTTTCATAAAATTTCTACAACTTTCATGATTTTTAAAATTATCCGATTTTCCGATATTTTTGGATTTTTAAAAATTTTTTTGGAATTTTTTTAAAATTTCAATCCGAATAAATGAAAGGGATGAAAAGTAGATTTTAAAACGTATAAAATTATATCTAAAACTTTAAGCTTCCTTCGAGCTTTTAAGTTTACGCCTAGCTTTTCAATGAAAATATCAAATTTTATTCAAATTTAATTAATCGGATAGAAAATAGATTTCATGGATATCAACTTTGATTTTAGTTAGCTTTTCTATCGTTTAGAAAGCATTTGTTTGAAAAAATCCCAAATGTTGTTGACGTAAAATTGTCTGGATGGAAAATTGTTTTCGAAACATATAAAATGTTATCTAAAATCATAAGCTTTTATTGAGCTTTTAAGTTATCGATGAGCTTTTCAAGTAAACTTTCAAATTTGATTCAAATTTAATTAATCGGATTAAAAATAGATTACAAAAATACGAAACTTTATTTGAATTAAAAGCTTACAATAAGCTTTTCTATTGTTTAGGAAGCTTTTGTTAGAGAAAATTCTAAACTTTGTTAACATAAAATTGGTTAGCTGGAAAATAGATTTGAGAACGTATATATTAGTTGTATCTACAATCAAAAGCTTTTATGGAGCTTTTAAATTTTTAGCGAGCTTTGGTAGAAAAATTTCTAATTTAATAATTAAAGTAATAAACAGATTAAGATTTATGTAATTGTATAGTTTGAAAGAAAGCTTCGGTAAGCTTTCTAGATCTCGCCAATTATATTTTTTAAAAATCGATCATTAAACTATTAAATAATTTTTACAAAATCTTCGATTTTGGACCGTTTAGTGGAAGTACCGAGATTTCCCAGAAAGTTTCTTCTGGAAGATGAAAATCTAATTATACAGAATCGTTCCCAACTAAATAATAAACTGATATGTTTTTCAACAATTTTTGAAAAAAGTCAACCCCCGAATTTTGGTGATGGTTTATTTTATAGAAATTGATCATTTTCCAGTATATCTATTTTGAAAACAAAATTTTATTAAGAAAACCTTAATTGCTGAACCTATTTTCCCTAGATAATAGATGAGCTGAATTAAAAACTAATTTCATTAATTTATTTATTACTTTTATTTTTAAAATTATGATATTTATCGGAGCAAAATAATTTAAGTCATTTCCTGAAAAAAAACCTAACCATATGACCATTTTTTTAACCAACCCCTATAACAGGGCGGTTAAAAAATATAATTTTTCATTGGACCCCATGACTTAATGGTCCTATTATCTCACCCTAATCATCCCCTAATTGAAAACGTTTCGAAATGTCGTTGTGTTTAATTTTCCGGAAAATGATCGACCTTTTTATGGATAAATGCCGATTAAAAAATTTGCTCGGCGGAAACTCCCCCCAAAACTCGGGGGTTGATTTTTTTTGAAAATTTTTGGAAAACAGAGTTGTTCATTACTTAGTGGAGAACAATTCTGAGTAATTAGATTTTCAACTTCCGGATTAAAATATTTGGAAATATCGATGTTTCTGTAGAACGGCCCTAGCAAAAATTATTTCATTTCTCAATGATTGGTTCTTAGACATCTCTTTAAAAATATCAGATAACCCCTTAATTAACCCATTTAACAAATTTTATATTTAAAATTATGTAAAAAATCGATTTTTAAGAAATTCAATAATTAAATTCGTTAGGCGAATTTTTTTTTTTTTGATAATCAACGATTTGCTGGTAAATCTTATTATTTTCTGGACCGTATGAGAAGAAAACCCGTATTTTCCAATAATTTTCTTCAGAACCGGGAATATGTAATCACGCAGAATTGTTCCCAAATAAATAATGAAAAAACTAATTTCTGCAAAATCTTAGAAAAATTATCCCTCGAATTTTGGTAAATAATACACCCAGAGAAATTTCAATTTTGAAAGAAATTTTTATATTGTAATTTTCCGGGAAAATTAAAATTTCCAAATCTCGGTATGGATTCTTTTAAGGAATGAACTAGTGATTAAATTATATACAAAAAATTAAGGGGTTTCCTCATAAGTTATATTTTTGAAATGACGTCAAAAATCAATTATATAAAATTGTAGTATTTCTTTGGTTATTTTTTTCCTGCGATTTTACAAAGTGGGTTTAAATTAATTATTTTAATCAAAATGACACCAAATTGGTTAGCCTGTTATGTATAAAATTTTTTCTGGAAGCCAATCTCCAGATTAAGTTAATTAAGATGCATAACTACAGCTACAGCAAACTGAGGCAACAGACATAGGGAAAATATGCTCTGAATAACGATATCTCTTTAAGATATCGAAGAAATATAAGCATTGCTGACCAAATGAAAATTAAATTATTAAGCCAACATCTTAAGTCGATAAAAGGTATTTGATTCTTAAATAATTACGAATTTTAAAATGTATAATTAATCATATTATTTTTGATTTAATAAATAAATTTTACTTAAATACTAAACAGATTTATTTTATTAACATTAAGTCTAATTAAATCTAACTTCTTGAAGAAGTCCCGAGAAGTCCATAATTATGTGACTTATTTCCTGAAAAAGAACTAAGCAGTTCTTCAACCATCAAAGTGTTTCTCATCTTTTTCTTCCCACAAAAAGACGAGTCTTTGTATAAGATATAAGAAAATAAAATATTAAGTAAAACCTGGAAAAAAATTGGATGAAAAAATAGAATGCAATTTGCCTACAAATAATCAGATAACTGATATTGGAAGCGGTAGAATAATGAAAGGTTCTGTGATTGGCTTCAGGCATTCTATTCTTCGGGCATTCTTTATTTTACTATAGAACAAGAATTTTTATTTTTTCTTATTTTTTCTGGTTAATCCTATATTATTCTGAATATAATACAATGAAATTTAGAACCAATATTGTTTGGATTATCTTAAATCAAATGTTATTAGGTAGGTGGTCCTTTTTCCAGGGGAGAATATTCTTGGGTAGAGATCTTAAAGTTAGTTTTTAAAGGAAAAATTAATTAAAATCTATCGAATCGAAGGAAATGGAGTTCAGATAAAAAGTTCAATGCTATTTTTAATTGACATTTATTTCTCATTACGATAAATATTTTTATTATATTTTTAAATTACAAAAACATTTAAAGAAATATTATTTATCTCATTTAATTATTAAAAAATTATCATTTCTTAAATTAATATTAAATTATATTTCACCGCTATGTGAAAATCATACACGCAAATGATTGTTTATTTAAATTCTACTTTCTGTCCTATAAATATTAAATTTATTACCCAGATTTCGATTAAATTTCCATTCCAAATTATATTTTTAATAAATTTATTAATATATTACTTATAATAATATATAAATATTTTCTAAAGATTATCTAAGAAATATACATTAAATATTACTATTATTATTGTTGTTTTATTAAAAAAAATTAAATATTCATGTTCAACTCATCTACCGCCACTTGATGTTCTCCAAAGTCAATATCTTACCTATTTTTATAGACTAGCCGAGAAGAACCATGAGGCATACTTCGCATCAAACCATCTTGAATTAGAAGAATCCTTAAAAAATATTGAATTTAAAAATAAATAAAAATACTCACTTAATGGCCCTTTGTTGTTTTTTTTTTTTGCTGAAAATAGTCATGGGAAATTTAAATATTCTATAGACTAAATGAAGATAACAGAACATTAGCTATATTTTATTGATGAGAGTTTATTTTGATATATTTTACGAAGAAAAATTCATTGACTCCGTCCTAGATTAACTTCGAATCGTCGATTTTCTCACGATTTTATTAATTCTTTCAGGATCATATACAATTTGAAATTGTCATCATTTCATATCCAATCCAATTCATTTATTCAATTATTATTTTTCGATGCGAATTTCAATGAATTAATTCTATTTATAACTTCAAATGTCTGTATTAATAAATTTCATTGAAATTTATTCAAAAACAAGGATTACGTGCTAATTGAAACGTTTTATTTAAGACATTTCTGGTTCGAGGAGCCAATGAACGGAATACCATCTTTTCGGGATATAGGGTGATAATTAAATATCAACGCATAATTCGAATGGTAGAAAAATATATCCTTTAGTTTTGGGAGATATTTTTTCCTCTTCTTTAGTTAAAAAATCAGGAATAGCAAGAGGATTATTTTTCACGGTTTAATTGGGAACTTCTTTCATTTTCATGCAGTCGGGGGGGTTTAATTTGCGAATTTAAAATTTATTTCTCGAGATTTATTGATATGGCAGCAAATTAATTC
>JANTOP010067218.1:0-22037 GCA_027564815.1 Symmerus nobilis | reverse complement strand
CACGAAACCTATTGATATTATCAAATTTGAAGAGTATGCGGCCGAAACAGCAGATCTCTACGTGAAATTATATAGTTGGTATTACATGCCTCCTTCAGTATATAAGGTACTACTACACGGGTCTGCAATTATCAACTCTTACATCCTACCTATTGGCGTATACCCCGAAAAAGCTCAAGCAGCACGCAATAAAGATTTTAAAAGAATTAGGGAAATAACACCTGAAAATGCGGCAGAGCACAAACAAATGAGGATTTAATACATGGACTATTGGTATCCTCAGATCCATACATATCAAATATACGGTACGAAGATACAACGAAGTGCCAGGATGACGAAGAAATGCTACCAGAAGTGAAGAAACTGCTTCGAAAAATATAATTGTGCCAAATTTACCCAAATGTTCATGTTTCCTAATATATATCTAATTGTTTTGTTGAAATACTTGTGTAATATTTATCCCAATTATATTTTTTTGTTATCACGATTAAAAAAGGATGTAAAAAAAAAGTTTTTTTTCTCTTTTTTTCAATTTTTCCAAGTTACGTAAATATTCGAAAACACACTAAATTTGGGAGGAATTTAATAGTCTATAGTTAAGAAAAAACAGAATTAAAAAATTATAATTTTTAAGGAAACTATGAAGTTTTGACCACTACTTTGTCAAAGTAAACCACTGTGCGACATTTAGAAATTTCTAAGTAATTTGTTTTTATTTTAAATTTCAGAAACAAAAAGTTTCAATAAATTTATTTCCATGTGTAAAATATTCTATAAATTAATAAAAATATTAAATAAAATCTTCCATCTAAATTTCAAAATAGGAAGTTCATATAGCAGGAAAATGAATCTGTACGTTAATTTGCATGAAAATCTATCCATTTTCTATCTACTTATTTCCCACGAACCACGAATTTATATATAAAAAAATATATAAAATTATTTTACCAGAAAAATTCCTAATTATACAAATGGCAATATCCTTAATTACTATTTAAAAAAAATTAATTACTGATTTTATTTATGATTCAAAAATATTTCCCACGACAAAATCGAGATTCTTAAAATCAGAAATATTACATCAAATACCATAAATTATCAAGGATATATGCGAGGGAGAAAATATCCTTACATGTAATTATTTTATTTTATTTAAAAACAAAGATTTTTAACATATTTTTACACCTGCAAACAAAATCTGGTATAAAATACATAAATTACAATGCATTTAAATTGAATTCTACTATTAGAGGGTTCGTTTGCAGGATGTACTTCATTATCCTGCGGTAATTTTGGTTAGCTATGTGTGGGAATTTATTCATTTGTTTCACTGCCTTTACGCATTGAAGCGTACATCCCTCTATTATCCATTTAGGGAAAAAATCAAATTTTAGCACGCGATCAACATTTATAGTTATGAAAATATTAGGGACTTATATTAAGGACCATTATTTAAATCTTTCGGCTAATTTTCTTACATTGCAACTAAATTGTTAATTAAATTCGACTACTTCAATTAGAATAAAAGAAATTATATTTTTATAATTAAAATTATTCAATAAGCTCGACGTCCTTCCATTTATGAAAACCAGTTTTAGTGTCTTTCAGGAAACTGATTTCATTTATCTTATTAGTAGGTGTTTAACCATCAATTTCTAACAATTCAGCTACTTATATTAATTTAGTTGCCAGATGAAAACTAAGTATTTAATACGATCCACTAAATATTGGTTAAACAGGCTTAATAAACAAGTGGTTATAATAAAGGAGTTTTCTGCACGCTCTTTTAAGGACGTAATCATGCGTTTATCCCTTGGTTATAAATGAAAGAAAATGTTTTTAATTTTATATCCCTTTTCAGTTACATTTTTTTTCTTGCCTGAATATTAATGGATTTGCATCAACAATACCACCATTGGTATATTATACTATTAAAGGATATTTCAGAAAGTATATTGTTGTATCCGTAATGTAGTGGGAAATGAATTATTCAATCATTTCTTCTATTCGTTTATTATTAGAAGGTGTTGATTCGGAAATTTTTTAAGCGCCTTATTAAATCCTTTTATGGAGAAGAATTTGCTAAAAGCTACTTATGCATTTAGGGATATGTTTAATGTATTAATTTAAGTCTACCGAATTTAATTCCTATTATTTGGAATGATCTCTATAGTAACCATATGATTCCTAAAGTCTAGGGAAATGTTAATTAGTAATATGGAATTTATTAGTAATTAGACCGAGCTTCCAAACTAGCTTTGTGCCCTCACTATTTCCTTAACAATTTGTCAAAAAACTGGAAAGAAATTTCAAAATTATTTTAATATTTATTTCGAAATTTCTTTCATTTGAAAAATTGAGCAATTTTGGTGTCGCCAGTAACTAGAAATTCAAATATTTGAAGAAGGCATCGGTGAAATTAACTGAAACTTTGAATATTATATTAACGAAAGTAGTAATTGGAGTGGAATGGTTCGCATAAAGTACGGTATCTTGATAACTGCCGTAGTAACTAGTTACTCTTGACAAAACCAATAGAAGAAGCCACTTTTTTAGACTTAAAATCTGAAACGGAAATTGATAATTAATTAATAATAATAAATTGATTCATCCGCCATACGCTCTTAATAACCTCCCCAATCGGCAAATTTCCGGCCATAACTGATAATTTTCTAAATATTACCGAACCGTTTCGAAAATTATTCGAAGATTTCCGAATATTGCCTACTTTTTGTTAAAAAAAATCGGCGGCTCATTCGATTTGATAGAATTTTCCCGACCGCTTACAGAAAATCTTAATTTCTTAAGCAACTAGAAATTCTAATGATAAGAAATTAAGCTTAAGGGTACAGTAAGGAAATAACAGAATAAACTTCCTCAAAATATTAATCCCCTGATTTTATAGGGGTTGATATAAAAAATACAACGGTTCTTTTCAGGAAAAATCTTAGAGCGCATCTCAGGTTTCATCTTTTCTCTTCATAAAGGTCCTATCTGAACGGAATAATACTAAATCAGTGGCGTGCGGTCAACATTTCCATAAGGTGTGCGGAATTTGATGGTCCCTTAACAAAATGTTCCAACCTTTATCTTAGAAATTATGTACGTAACCTTTTTAGAAAAATATTACAGATAAGTAATTGGCAGCTCGTGTAGTAGACTTTCTAAAAATTAGAATTACAGATAGTCTGGTAGCAAAGCGAACGTACCATTCGGAAAGGTTCTGGACTCTATTGTAGGAAATAAGTAATTTCTTCTGATCCCCTAATTTTAAAGATCATTCTTACTGCTTTCGCTGAGCTTTTAATAGTTTGGATGAGCTTTCGGCGAAAATTCGTTCAAATTGAATGAATCGGAAAAAATTAGATTCCAAATTATACAAAATGGCATTTTAATGTTAAGATTTCAATGAGTTTTCGATGTTTTCAAAGCTTTATTTTGGGACAATTTGTAATTCCGTAAAACGACCGTTTTCTGGATAGAAAATAAATTTTGAAAAGTAAAAAATTAAGATCGAAACTTAAAGCTTTTATTGAGCTTATAATGGCTTGAGAAAGCTTTTGGCGAAACGTTTCTTATTTTACTTTTTACGACGAATTTAAAGAAAAAGTTGGGGAAGAATTGTTAAAATTCTGAAAAGTCTGTACGAAATCAGAGCTTTTAAAGAAAGTCTCCGATTTCATTTAAATTTATTTATCAGGAGATAAAATAGATTTGATAATGATTAAAGTATAATATTTTAATTAAATGCTTTCGTTGAGCTTTTGGAAATTTCTTTAAGCTCTTATCAGACAATTTTAAATATCAATGACGTTAAATTATTGAGATAGAAAAGAGATTTAAAACGCACAACTTTAGAACCGAAATATAAAGTTTTTTTGACGCTTTTTATTTCATCACAGAGCTTTTAAACGAAAATTTCGGATTTCATTTAAATTTAAATTTTGGGAGAAAAATTAGAGTCCATATTGACTAAAATAATATTTTAATTATTAGTTTTCGATGAGCTTTAGGAATTTTCTTAAAGCTTTTTCAGAAAACCTTAAGTTGATAATAAAAATTAGTAAAAGGGTTCAAATTTATTATTAAATTAAAATATTTTAGTTAGCAATTGATATTTCAGGTGTGCTTTCTGCGCATTAGACTGCACGCTACTGATTTATCCCTCGCTGAAGTGCTCTAAGACTCTGGGGTGACACGATTTCAAATTCGTAATCAGCAACCTCAAGTTTACTTATAAAAATTGTTATTAATACATGTAAAAGCTTAAAGTATTATAGATTTTTAAATCTCTGATAGAACAAAATTATAAATGGGAAAATATTGAAATAAATAGATATAATCATTAGGCAAGTGATAATGTTATCTTCTTACTTCCACTGTAATGGTGCTTTCAACCCTCCCCTACAAGGATATAAAATTTGGGGTCAAGTACCTACGACTATAATATTTTGAAACCATTAATAACTTCATCCCATATCCACTATAAAAGTAGATTTTTTTATCGAATATGACATTATTTTATATGATGGCTAAATAAATGATATGGTTTGGAAAGTGTTTTTTATGGACACTGATGTTGATTGGTAACAACTACACTAACGAAATAAATCCTTCCATATATCATTTTTATATAGATATCATTACAAGGACATTCGTAAAAATGCAGGAGTTGAAATTGTTAGTAAAAAACAATAGGCCGAGAAACAATTGGTCGGGAGATAATTTAATTACCAATTGATCGATGGTAATTTTTTTTCCAACTCTTCGATAAATTAGGACCCGCGGAGGTACATTTTCTAACTTCTGCCTATATAAAATTATTATTGTTTATTACTCCTAAGTGGATTTCACTTCTCTCAGTGATTCCTTAAGTAAAAAATATCCTGTATATAATCGCCAATCATATCTAATAAGTTATGTCGAAATTTAGGGTGTGAAACCCACATGAAGAATTAAATTCCCTGAACTCCCTAGAGGTATTTTGCAATCGCATTCATTTTTTATATGCGGGTGAAAAGTTAATTCATCATGACACATCACAGCCTCTAAATTCACGCATTAGTCCCCATATTTGGGTACCCACCAATCTCAAGAGATCCCTAGAAGAAGATCAGCTGGCTAGATTATTTATTATAGAATTCATTAGACAATCTTTAAAAAAAAATTAAAATATCAAGATAACTGTTTATGTCTCGGATTAAAATTAAGAAGACAAAAAACTATGTTAATTTGACTACATATTTTTTAACCATCGAAAATACAAAGTGGTAATTTCTGAAATTATCATCACATCTATGTCATAAATAATGTTATTTTCCCTCTTTTCAATTAATTTCATAACTTCAAAAATAACGTCTATTTTTAGACGGTAATCTTAAACTAATTCCATATTTTCAATGACCTTCACAGCTAACCTTTCGAAATATTTTTAAAATAAATATTCTGGAAAATATTTAAGAAAATTATTAATAACGGTTTTGGGTTACTAAAATAGCATCATTGTCGAATAAAAATAAAATAAATTTCCCTATTTTTGATAGTAATCTGTTTCTTCAGTGATCTGTTTTTTCGACGATCCAAAACTCCGTTCAGAAGTTTCAGTAATTTTACCATAATAATTTTACCGAAAAGCGCTTTGCTCTATCTAGCCTAGGAGCTGGGATTGTCTGGCTTATAATAATGACATCGCAACATTTTGATCCGGATTTCCCGATAATTTTCTTCGGATCCGAAAAAATTTATTTATGCCGAAAGTTAATAAATTAGTTGAGGGAAAATACAAAAATATCAAAACTTAACTTTTTTGCAGAAGCTCCGTAAAAACTTAAAAGCCCCCAGAAAGCTTTACTTTCCGAACCATATTTTTTTCGTTTTAAAATAAACGTTCTATCCAATTAACGATCATTGAACGAAATTTCAAATTTTACCACAAGAAAAAAAGTTTCAAAACCCTCGAAAACTCATTTAAAGCTTAAAATTTAAATGTCTTTTATATAATTTGGAATCTAATTTCTATCCGATTCATTAAATTTTAATGATATATGAAACTTCCGCTGAAAGCTTATTCAAACTATTAAAAGCGCAATGAAAGCTCTAAGTTTCGAACATAATCCTTTATGCATAAAAATCTATTTTCTATTCAGATAACAGATAACGGTCCTTTATCGAAATTTCATCTTTTTTCAAAAAAAAGCTTCAAAAATCTCTAAAGCTCATTGAAATTTTATAATTTGGAATCTAATTGTTATTATATTCATTAAATGTAGACAAAATAATAAATTTACGCTAAAAGCTTTCTCAGCTGATCGAAAGTTCAAAAGAAGCTTTAAGATTCGAACTTAATTGTTTACGTTGTAAAATCTATTTTCTATCCAGATACCGGTCCTTTCACAAAATTTCAAATTTTCCCAAAAAAAAAAAAAAAATGCATCAAAAATCTCGAAAGCTCATTGAAAGCATATATTATTGCAAATATATATTTATGAAATATATATTTATATTTCAGGCCGATAGATGAATTTATCAAGAAAGGGGAAACAAGGACAATGAATTCCTTCATGATAATTTGCCTTCAATTCAATTCAATCCAATTCACTAAAGCTTTTGTAGGGATTTTAATATTCCAAAGAGCTTTTCAACGACATTTAAAATTATTTATCGGGAGGTAAAATAGATTTGATAGCAGTGGCGCCAAATCAAGAAATTCTTGGGGGGGGAGGGGGGCTCACACCGAGAAATTTGAATAGCGGCAATCGTGATTTTTGATCCGGATTTTCCGATTATTTTCTTGGAATTAAAATAAATGTAATGATGCAGAAAGTTTATAAATTAGTTGAGGAAAAATACAAAAATATCAAAACTTAACTTTGCGTACAGAAGCTCTGCGAAAAATTGAAAGCTCCCAGAAAGCTTTATTTTTCAAACCATTTTTTTATCATTTTAATATCTATTTTCTCTCCAAATATCGATTTTTTAACGAAATTTGAAATTTTCTAAAATAAAAGCTTCAAAAATTTTGAAAGCTCACTGAAAGCATATATTTATGCAAAATTTCAAGCCTCGTCTATGGGATTTTTCAAGAAAGGGCAAACAAGGATAATGAATTACTTTATGATAATTTGCCTATTGAATTGAATTTAATTCATTAAAGCTTTTGTAGAGATTTTCCTATTCCACAGAGCTTTTTAAAGTTTAACCGATTTAATTTCAATTTATTTATCGGGCGTTCAAATAGATTTGATAATCAATGAAATTATATTTTAATTAAAAGGTTTGGAAGAGTTTTTGGAAGTTTCTTAAAGCTCGTTTTAAATTTCAATGTCGTTAAAATATTGGGATAGAAAATAAATTTTAAAAAGTATAAATTTAAAACCGAAATGTAAAAATTTCTTCCAGTTTTTAATTTTCCACAGAACATTTGAACGAAAATGTCAGATTTCATTCAATTTGCCTTCGATGAGCTTTTGCAACTTTCTTAAAGCTTTTTCTGAAAATCTTCAATTTCACTGATTTTAAATTATTTGCATGGAAAATAAATTTCAAATCGTATAAATTCTTATCCGACCTGACACATCCACGTCGATGGAGAGTCTTAGATCTTAGAAAACAAGACTTCATGTACCACATATCTTTCACTGATCGGACGAATCCCCATATAGGCCAGATTTCGAAACATTTTTTGTAGGACCTCTCCTTCCCCTCATATTAAATTTAAAGTTGATAAAAAAGTTAGTACAATGGTTAAAAGTTGTTAAATAAAATAATTTAAGTTAGCAATTTGGAGCAATAAAAATTAGTTTCTGTGCCTTCTGTGCATTAGACTGCACGACACTTTTCGAAACACTTGTAATCCCTTAAACTTCCTTATGAATTACCACATCTAATGGCATATCTCGTAAATCTTCAATTATACTTTTAGTAATTTAATTAATACAATTTCAATGAATTTTCGTAATTTATTTACAGGGAGGTTAAGATAGAGACCCCCGTTAAGAAGAGGTTGAGTTACAATACTTAGGTGTTTGCCAAATTAGCCCCTTGCTAATTCTCAAGTCTTGCTCTAGAGCAGGGATGCACACGTAAAATAATTTTAGGGGTAAGCAAATATATTTAGAAATTGTTCCTGGGTTCTATTTTGCTTTTGCATTGTTCTATAAGCCATAAAATGGAAAAGCAAAAAAATTATTTTACGATATATGTTATATTTTCGATAATCTCGTTAAATTCTTATGGTGGGTATATTTTTCAATGTTACAAATCTATTGTTAAAAATTTATTAAACTATTAATGATTTATTTTTATGATCTTCTTGCAGTTTTCTCTAATTCCCATGTTAATTTTAATTAATTTCATTTTTATATGGGGGTATGAAATACCCCTATGTTTTAGGAGCTGTGCATCCCTGCTCTAGAGCTCAAATTCTTGTATTTAAATCTATAACATATTTTGTAGGGACTTGTTAATAAGGAAAATCGTAGAATTTCAAAAGAAATTGATTTGTAGATTTTTCCGATTTTTAGAACCGATTTTTCTTTACATTCCTGTTTTATTTTAATAGTTTGTTTTTATTTTAAACTTTGTTTTACAATTTTCTCGGTTCAATTTTTTTTATTCAGTTTCTCCGATTCTTTAATAAAATTTCCCGAAAATCTACATTATCCCCCAGACTATCAAAGAAATTTTATAAAATTAAAGGTTTGGGTGGACTTTTTTTTGTCCAAAAAAACAGAAAGCTAATAATTTGGCATTACTGGATTAAAAAAGATTTTTTAAAGAAATTTCTAGAAAAATCTTAAGGAACAATTTAATGAATTTCTTTCAAGTTGATTTTTAACGGGATTTTAAAAATATTTATTGGGAAGGGACACCCTGACATTAAGGTGTTAATAGATCACCCTAATTATCGTCAATTTGAATTCATTCGGAAAGCTTCATATATTAAATTTTCCGGGAAATTGTAGGCATTTCCCTGAAAAGTGACAGTTCTTTTTATGATCCCCTTATATCAACCCCTGTAAAATCAGGGGGTTAATTTACAAAAAAATAATGTACAACATTTTCCCACTGTAGCCTTAGGTTTCATTATGTATACTCAAATTTTCCGATTCCCTAATCATATTTCCCGGAAAATCAAATTTTCCGTGAATCTGTCAAAGAAATTTTATAAAATTGAACGATTTTTAATTTTCAAAAAAAAAAAAAAAAAACAATGAAAAATTTGGCATCAATAGAAAAAAAAATAAAAAAAATGAATTTTCAAAGAAATTTCGAGAAAAATTTTGAGGAAAACAGATCGAATTTAATGAATTTCTTACAAGTTGACTTTTAACGGGATTTCAAAAATATTTGTTGAGAGGGGATTCCCAGACTTCATGGTCCCCTAATTATTCTCCATTTGATTTCATCTCGAAATTTTGATAAATTACATTTTCCAGGAATTTGTGAGAATTTCCATAAAAAGTCCCCCTTTTCTTAATGTGCCTATAAAATCAGGGGGTTGTACTTTTAAAAAAGTTAGTTTTAAAATTTCCTAACTGTAACCTTAGGTTTCATTGTGTCCAATCAAATTTTTCGATTCTGCAATAATTCCCAGAATTCCCGGAATTTGAATGGAAATTCCTACCCATAAAGAACATCAAGACAAAGTCACCAGTTAGGTATCAACATCCTGAGTAGCTTATATTCTTTTTTGGTGGTTTAATTTGGCTAAGTTGCATAAATTCATAAATTCACAATAAAAGATTAGAATGTATAGATAAGTGTGAAGCCTTTGAAAGGTCTTCACTGCAACCTGGTTGTCAAGCCAACAATTAATTTTTTTCTACTAATATTTGTAAGTAGTAAAACAAGGAATATAATGCTGAAATTAAGAATCCACAAAGTAAATCATAATATCTGTTAAAATATTACTTCTATGTCAGGGCTGGTAACCATGAATATTTTAGATAACATCTTGTAAATCTTGCATTTGTATCCCTGATTTTATTTTTAAATTGGCAGGTATATTATTAAAATCCACATCTCCCTAAATTTATAAATGTGTACCACATATTATATCGATATTCTATAGCTCTTTGAATAATTCAGAGGGTGGTTTTAAAATATAAATAATTCTATAGAAGGGGGTTAATTGTATCATAACCACAAAAACCAGACAATTAATAATATGAACAAAAATATACAAATGAAAGAGATTAAAAATATGTGTGCATACAGATAGGTATAACAGTATATACGAATATAGAGAAAATGAAGGAATTGATGGCACACAAAAGAGATATGAGAAGGGAACGCTCGTATTCAGTTTTTAATTAAAGTATTACAAGACGATGGTTTGCGGATTCGATTTGTAAAGAATTTTAGGTTCATTTGATGTGGGTGGGTTAGATACCCAATGATCTTTAATTATTTCTGTGACTTCTTTTTATTATAAATTGATAGTTCAGATGTAACATGAAATTTGGTTACGATTTTTGCGAATGTTCCCAAGTTGATTTGTAATAAATTCATATATTATCTACTTAGCTAATGTATGGAGGGAATCGGTATCAGGTGGTGTAGATATATCCTGTATCCTAAGTACAATTACTAATGAAAAGGGTAAAAATTGACCGTATTTATTTAGAAATAAATTTGAAAGAGATCTTAACGTACAGTATTTGTTTTCTCGCTATGATTTTAATATAACAAATATTTTTGGATTTTAGTAAATTGAATAATTTATTAGATTTATTCTTTTACTATATTTTGTTTTCGAACTAAATGTCCACGGTATGTGGCCTGTATCCGGATAGCAGCTTCTTCCACTTCCCTCATATCCTTATCGCGACGTTGACGATGACCACGATATGCTGCCTGAATAACGGTTGCAGCTTTATTAAGCGTTACTCGTTCCGGTTGACTGTTATAATAGAAATCGATTGTATGTTGAATATGTTCATTGAAATGAGTCTAGAAATGAAATTATCTGAAAATTTAATTCAATTCTATTTAAAAATAGATCGAACTTCCGGTAAATGTTTATTCGGTCGGTGGAAATAATCCCAAAACGCTTTATCCAAAATTTTCCGTACTTTCAACAATTGGATTTCAGTGAAATTACACTTAGTTGCCAGTTCCATTAGAATATCTCGTTCGCTCACCCGTTTCTGACCGATGGTATTTTCGCTTACATGCTTCCGGAATCCCTCCTCAATAAGTTTAGCTGTTTTCATAGCTTCATCATAATTTATATTCAGCTCGTCCAATAAACTTGCTATGGTTGTACTTAAATTCAAAGCATCATCGACGGCTTGTTGAGCAACTATAATTAAAATCTTAATATTCAGTAGACATTTTGATTTTTATTAAAAAGCGATTTACTATGGGATTGCTCTCGAGTCAGTAACATCGCTTCCACATAATCTGCAATAAAATCATAAATATTTTCGGGTTGGGCACGTAACACTTCCCTGCTAATATCAGCTATTAGCTCATTTAATCCTTCTGGATGGTGGTATAATAGGTGTTGGGTATGTTTAAATAATATGAAATTCATTTTTTTAAAAGCAATTGACCAATTTTTAAATTATGAAAATATACAGAAATATGTCAGACTACTCAATCGAAAGTATTTTACAAAAATTTGTCGTTAAATTTGTTTATCCACCACTGGACTCAAGTGCATGGTGGAGAATGCCAGTACGAGTATCTTTAGTCTAATCTTGTAAATTGAATAATTAAATAGACGAAATTTAATTTTAAGCTAAAAATCCGCAAATTCTTGTAGACAATGGCCATCTAGAAATCATATACCGTAGGACATCCCAAATAAACATCAAATTTTAAGAATAAAGACGAACTTATTCGTATAATGGACTTAAGGTAGCTTACCTGCAACGTCTGCATTTCGTTTCTCACGAATCGGTTGTATGTAAGAGCGGAAGTAATTAAGCTTTCGAAATTTATTTTCCATCCTAATAATTTAAGAATCAATGAAATTGATGATGTTCTGAAAAAAAGTTCCAAAAGCTCATCGAAAGCTCTTAATTAAAATATTTTTTTGGCAGTAGATTCCATACTTAATCCCATAATTTTTTAAATAACATAATTTTTTATCCCAATAATTAAATTTATAGTAAATCCGAAATTTTCCTTGAAAAGTTCCGTGACCAATAATTTAACGTCATGAAAATTTAAAATTATCTGAGAGGGGCTTTAAGAACCTCCCAAAAGCTTATCCAAAGCTTAGAATTATAATATAATTTTATTTATTTTCAAATCTATGAAATGAAATTAAATGTAATCGGAAACATGTAATCGGGGCGGAAGTGGTAAATTAAAATCTCTACGAAAGCTTTAGTGAATTAAATTGAAGGCAAATTATCTTATTGAAGGCCTCCATAGTTCTTGTTTGCCCTTTATTGAAAATTTCATCTATCGGCCTGAAATTTTGCATAAATCTAAGCTTTCACCGAGCTTTCGAGATTTTTAAAGCATTTTTTTGGGGTAAATTTGAAATTTCGTGAAATTATCGATATTTGGATAGAAAATAGATTATAAAATATAAAAAATTAAGTTCAAAAGATCGAGCTTTCTTTTAGCTCACAATGAATTGCGAAAGCTTTTAGCGAAAATTTCATATTTTATCTAAATTTAACGAATCGTAAAGAAATTAGATTCCAAATTATATAAGAGGACATTTTAATTTTAAGCTTTCAATTTGCTTCAGAGATTTTAAAAGTTTAATTTTGGAAAAAGTTGAAAATTTGTTAAAAGATTGTTATTTGGAAAGAAAATAGATTTTTAAACGTAAAAAATTAAGTTCGAGACTTAAAGCTTTCGTTGGATAATACTTTCGTTGAAGTTTTTAATACTTTGGATAAGCTTTCTGTGAAAATTCTATATTTCATTGAAATTTAATAAATCGGGTATATATTCGATTCCAAATTATATAAAATGACATTTTAATTTGAAGCTTTCCAGATTTTTGAATCTTTTGATCTGGAAAAATTTGAAATTAAAGGATCGTTATTTGGATAGAAAAGAAAATAAATGAGAAAAAATAAGATTCAGAAAATAAAGCTTCCTGGGAGCTTTTAAAGTTTTTCAGAGCTTTTGTTCAAAATGTTTATTTTTGTTATTTTTGTATTTTTCCCCAGTTAATTTATAAACTTTGTGCATCATTACCTTTTTTTGGATCAAAAGAAAATTATCAGGAAATCCGGATTAAATGTCGCAATGTTCTATATTCAATCCTATATTATAATACTAATAATGGTTGTATTGCTTCTTGCATTCCAAATAATCAGAGCCGTATTATGACATTTTCGGGCCCTAGGCAATACCTGGACTACGGGCCCCTTAAGAGGGAATATGTGAAAATCAAATTATTAAACCTAAATCTTGATAATACAAAGCTAAAAGCCGTTTTTTATCAGAACAGTTCGATTGGATTTTCTGATTCTAGCGTAGACATTACAAATTTTATTAATAAAATCTCTCCGTTAATTGTTTAGAAATGATTTGCCATCATTCAATTAAAATAATGTTGAAACGCTTTTTTCGAAAATACTTGAGAAAATTTCATAGAAAATTTGACCGTTTTGAAAGTCAATTTTGAGGGAGAATTTAAATATTTATATTGGGAAAGAACCTACCTCTCATCTGACGATGTTGATAGATTCCCCTAGTAACCGCCTACTTGTATCGCTTTCGAAATTTTCCCGGAAAATTATTATAACCATTTTCCAGAAAACTACAATATTTTCCATTGTCTGTGTATAACGAGCCCCCTAAAATCGGGGGATGATCTTTTAAAAAAGTTTATCCTTTAAGAAGAATATTTAGAAAATAGAAAATTTCCCCACTAGAGCCTTAGGTCTCATTTTCTATAATCATTTTTTACGGTTCCTTAAGAAAACTTCCCCGAAATTTAACATTTCCAAAAGATTGTCAGAAAAATTCTATAAATTCGATTTTTTGCCCAAAATATAAATAAAATAAATTTCAAATTATTTTTTCAAAAAATTTTCTTAATAAAAACTCTTCCAAAATTACTTAGAAATGATTTACCATCATTAAATTAAATAATTTCTGAAAAAAAAATTTCCCTAAAAATTCGAACAAAAATCGTTCAATTTTATTTTAATATAGTTCAAGGCGCTTTTTTAAAGAATTTCAAACACATTAGTTTGAGGGGGGAGGCATGCAGTATTAATATATCGCCTAGTTATCCCCAATCCGTTTTTAAATGAACAAATATTGAATTTTTCGAGAAATTATAACTGTTTTTCTGAAAAGTTATCGTTTTCTTTTTCTTAAAAAAATAAAAAAATGAATTGCAACGTCAGAGATTCGAACTTCGTCTCTATATGATTCGCGCTCAAAAAAATAGTAGGTAGGGTGTGGGGGGAAAATGCGCCAATCAAACACGCACCAAGTGTCATAGCTAGAGGTTTTAATTTAATCTATCCAATGAACATATTGGTTTATTGATTGAGTAGGTAGCGCGGTTTGGGTGATGCGCGATCTATAAAACCAATTTCAAATCTCTGGGCAAGCAAATAAAAAAATCAATGTTTTCCTTCATTACCTTCTCGGTATACAAGTAAACCCCCGTTTTTGGCCTCATTTTTTCAAAGGGGTTACCAACTTCGTCCTACAGATTTGAAATTTGGCAGATCGGGGAAGCATTCCCTAGAATCTTGAATCCCGATCTGATCCCGCCTCCACGGGAAGTGCCTTTTAAAGTACGATTTTTCGGGTTTACAAATGGTCGGAAGTCGAAGAAGAAATGGGTTTTTGAGTAGAAAATAGTGTTTCCTGAAAGATCGATCTTTGGTTTATCCGATTAAAAGAACAAGTATTGTAATTTCTTTCCGCTTCACCTTGAACGAAATAGATTCCTCCTGCTTTACATGTAAATCTTTGAATTTTGAATGAAAAGAAGGACCTGTATCTCCGGAACGAATAGGAATTCAGGATTCAGCTTACAATCAATCGAAAGATTGGTTTTTTGGGAATCATTTCAGTTATGGCCGGATATTAGTGCTTTGGGAGAAATTTGTTTTCTGGGGGATCTTTAGAAGTCAAAATTAAGAAATCCATCAATTTTCAAATCTAATATCTCTGGAACGGAGTCAGATATTCTCGATGAATTTCCAATTGTGTTAAGATCCATCGTTTCTTGGTCAGATAAAATTTATTTAGACCAGGTTTATTGGGAATTTTCGGAGATATCGATTTTAATATATCAACCCTTACATTTGAATTAACTTCCTGGGCTCTAAATTCCAAAGGGAAAGGTCTAGGGAAGAACTGATTCGACAATTATACTCCATATTGACTCTGTTATCATGAGTCAGACGGCCAATCCCTTAATCCAGATAAAGTTATTTTTCGGATTTTTGAAACTTATTTTCCAGATATCAGCTCCTGGACTAAATAGAGCAAAGCGGTTTTCGGAAAAGTGAGCAGTTATGTTTTATAAGATATTCACCGTTTACAGAGTTCCGAAATTCCTATCGTTAGCATGCTATCCTATCGATAGCATCTATCATTTAAGATCACTTTCAGAATATTCAGATGTCGTTTAACGGAAATAAAAAATTTGTTTCTGAAATTTTTCAAATATATGGGAACCCATATTTTTTTTTAAGATTTTTATATTATAAATTTCATTAAATTCTATTAACTATTAGTTCCCCAGATATTCAATTAGGAATTTTACGAATCCATGGAAACGTAATAATTATTAGAGATACTGAAATTATGAGAAGAGTTCTCCATCTTCAGCAACTATCATTAATTTCTGTTCAATACTATCCGAGATATTCAATTGGGAATTTTACGAATCTATCTATCTTCTTACCACTTTCATCGACCCCTCTAAAATCTGGGGGTTGTTTTTTCAAAATTGTTTTTCCACAATTTCTTCATTCAACTGTTACGTTTATTCCCACGTAACTAGATTCCACATGTTGAAGGATACTGGTGATCTTTTCACATTTGCAAATTTAAATATAATACTATTTTGCTGTTATACGTCGCGGGCCCCCTAATCGCCGGGCCCTAGGCATCTGCCTAGTCTGCCTAGGCCGATGTTCGGCTCTGCAAATAATGATCGATGGGAGGGTTTGCACACCCAAAAACAAGTGTTCATGTTCTATCCAATTACATTTATCCACCGTTAGGCCATATATAGGGTAAGTATTTGCAATAGTATATTTATAATCTTAAGTATATTTCTATTTCGGATGTAATAATATTTATTTATAATAAGATAAGATTTGGTATAATTTAATAAAATATAATGTAATGTAATATTAATATGATTAATTAAATAAAATATGATTATTGTTGAATTTTATGTTGAGTTCTTGTTTCCTCCTTCTGTACAATCAATTCATGACCTAAACATAAATTAATTGCATAATTGCAAGTTTCAAAAGTTGCTCAGAGAATTTTTTTTTCCAAAATCCAGAAATTAGTTTTAAGATTACCTCAACAAGTATTCTAGAACAAAATTTCAGTCAGATTGTGCGATGTTTATTTTAAAAAAATATTGCACTTAGAAATTTTGGTCAAACAGGAGCAAAAATTAACTAAGGAAAATCATATATTTTTTAAAAGCTCGTAACTCCATCAGAAATTTTTTTGTTGCGAAAATTCCGAAATTGGTGTTTTTCCTATTTTAAAATTTGAAAAATCGTCACATAAAATCGTAACGGTTAATTTTTCCGGAAAATTTCCAGTACAAAATCTCCGCCCTACTTACCAAGGAATAAAACCCTATAATTCAATTTTCCGAGTTTCGAACAAAATTTTCCGGAAAATCAGATTTTCTTCGGAACCGAAAAATAAAATTATGAAATTCAACAGGGGTAGGTTGTGATGAAATCAATTGATGGTAAATCCAACAGTCTCGTGGAAGATTTAAATTTCCGAGAAATTTTCTTCGGGAAGCGGAAAATCTTGTTATGAGGAAATAAATATCTATGGGTACAGCGAGGAAATTTTGGAATAGATTTTTATAAAAAAACGAATCCTTACATTTTCCTTGACCAGACAAAAATCGCACTTCGTTTTCAGATCTGAATTCCCCGGAATGGCTGTAATATAATTAATTCATCCATGATCGTATAATTAGCTTAAGTATTCAACTTAGAGAGATCCTAAAAAAACGTTTAAAATTGTTAAAAATAACCTAAATAATTGTCTGACATCCACAAGCTTGTAATCGAACTAAAAATAATTTTAGCATTAAATCAGAATACATTTACAAGCGATTAAATCTCACTATAGAATATCAAAAGAAAAATTGCTTGTACATAAATTACGGATAGTTTTTTTTTCTTCAAAGTCCCCGTCAAAATACCAATAATTTACAATTCGGTGACATTCTCCAAACAGTTTAATATTAAAAGAGAGTTTACTCGCATATACCCAATTTTAAATGGAAATGGATATTGAATTTAAATAATGAACGTTTGTCCTAATGAATCACTTCGGTCGCTTAGTACTATCAAAAATGTCAAAACATGTTGAAATTGAAATTGTAATAAATTCCACTCAAGATTTTTAAATGATACTTTAATATACTCGTAGTACCTACTATATTTACCAATCTTGAGACTTCCATTTAAGGTACACGTATATTAATTACAAAGATTTTATTGTTGCCATAAATGAAACGGTCGGTTGGGTTAAAAGAGATATACCCCTTCCACCAATTTATTAATGGAGATAATGTTCTTTAACACTTTACTAAACATCCACTTGTGGGTATATCTCCCCATTCACAGAATAACCTAATCCCATCCTGATATCTGAATATTTTCTTTCGTCCTCAACAATCCGCAACAATGGCGTACGGTCAATATTTACACGAGGTGGGATATCCTTCAAGAATTTCTGTTGTTAGCATTCAGAAATTTAGCTTAAGAAATAACGGATTTTGAAACAGTTTTCTAGATCTAGCTACTATAACCGAATCGAAAAATCTCAGAATAGCCACAAGAAACGGTTGCGGAAGTTTGGTTGAATTTTTATAAAATAATTGATTATTTTCCAGTACCCCTAAATTTAATAATAAATAATTAAATAAAAGAATTAATTAAAGAAATTCTAGTATCATATTTAACAAACTTTCGATGAGCTTTCGGAACTTTTGAAATTTTTTTTGGAAAAATTTCAAATTTCGTTAAGGAAGTCACTTCCTCAGTCATTCTCCATACAAAATACCTGATTTTCATGTACCTTTTTCTAGAAAACTATTGGGCTGATTTCTCTGAAATTTTGTACACATGTTCTTACCTCCAAAGTAAACCTTTTAAGCATAGGAAATTAAAAAATAATAATTGGATTCTGAATTATGACACGAAAAAGAAAATGACAATTTCTGAAAATGAGTTTCTAACATTTTTAAAAAACCCACCGCTCAATTTAGGGAAATTTCCTCTGCTTAAAAGGTTTACTTTGGAGGTAAGAACATATGTACACAATTTCAGAGAAATCGGCCCAGTAGTTTTCTAGAAAAAGGTACATGGAAATCAGGTATTTTGTATGGAAAATGGTTGAAGAAGTGGATTTCAAAACATGAAAAATTAAATTCTGTACTTAAAGCTTTCTTAGAGCTTATAATGGTTTCGGAAAGCTTGTTGCGAAAGCTTCAAATTTCATTAAATTTAATGAATCGGATACAAATTGGATTCGAAATTATATTTAAAAAAAAACTTAATTTTAAGCTTTCAATAAGCGTTCGATACTGTTGAAGTTTTTTCGGAATACGATTAAATTAGGGGATCGATGTTGGGATGGAAAAGAGATTTTAAGCCGAGCTTAAAAGTTCAAGTTCAAGTTCGGAGCTTAAAGCTTTCGTTAAGCTTAAAATGGCTTGGGAAAACATTTCATGCGAATACTTCACATTTCATTCGAATTTAATGAATTTAAAATTGGATTCGCAATTATATGAAATGAAATTTTAATTTTAAGCTTATAATAAGCTTTCGGGACTGTTGAAGTTTTTTTTGGGAAATTTAACTAATAATTAACTAAAGTAATTAGTATCAGATTAACTGGCTTAATAAAATTGGCCCGTACTTTTGAAGGTGTACTCTGCGCTTTCTGCCCATTAGACGGCACACCACTGATCCGCAATGAATCGTCGAGACATTATCACCCACCTTAATCAAGGATAACGGTTTTAAAAAACATTATAATAAAAGAACAAATTGTTGGAATTAACTGGGAATCCTTTTTCGGAGATGTGGTTCGGTTATAGGTATGTGTAAGGATTCCACTTGTAATAAAATATCTAAATAATGTTTTGTAATGGGATCGACTATTATATGTAGCGAAAACATTAAGAGGATAAATGGAGATGCACGTTTTATTGTATATCCTGTTGAGTCCTTTATCTTTTCAAGAGTAACTATACCGATTTAATTTTTTTACAGTGATCGGGCAATGATAAATGTTGTAATGGGATTGGGAGTGTTGTATACTCACTTACACTTAATTTTATGCGCTGGAAACGCCAGAATCTTCATAGATTATCAAATGGGGTAAAGGATTTTTGAAGCTTGATGATAAATTCTTACAATGCGAGGTAAATGGGTTGTTCATGAATGGATTTTTTTTTACAGAAATCGTACAGATTATTTTATTTCTTTTTAAATAATAGGATAATGTGGGATATTGTATATGGTTCATTTGTACAGTACAGGATTAAATATTCATCCCTTTCATTCAACCAGAAATTCTAAGATCTTCTAAAGATTTTTTTCTATATTTTTTCTAACATTCTACCGAGATATTTTAATTGAAGGGATATTTTTGGAAGGAGATTTCTTTCAGGGATATTTTTTATAAGCGCGATACGGCAATACTAAACTAGTATTTTATTAGATATAATAAACTTAATATATAATTATCTAACGATAATACAGGACATTTTCTGATTTCAATTGTTGCTTATATTATTTTGTATCAATGAAATCAAATCATGGATATTAAACACTCGCTATTGAAAAGAAAAAGATTTGTGGGAGCCAGCATAAAAGCTTCAATCCCATCTTCTTGCCCAGTAATTATTACTCTTGGTTGTAATGATTTTAGGGTAGGATAATAGAGCTGCGGGTATCCGAGTATCTCTATCCATTTAAATCACTCCAAATGGGATTGTTTATTCTTTGTTGTACGAAAGAAACAAAGGGTTAATAACAATGATTATTACTACGGATTTTTTTAATCATGTAACTCTCTGCTCAATGGATTAGGCAGTCCTTCCATTTCGTTGTTGACATTGATAGATCAATGCGATTTTTTTGATGTAAATATTTCAGGGATGATTTATTGATTGTAAAATATGCATATTTTACTCATACAGTTAATAACTTACACATATGGGGTTTTAATCTCCCTTATTTAATATACTTTTTGTAATGTAGAAATTATGAAGAAAAGCACCCCATTATTTTGGATAGGTTTCTTCGGCATTTTTTTTAAAATTATTATTTTAAGAAAAAAATTCTTTTTTCTTAAAAAATTCGCTCGATTTGGTTGAAACATTTTTTTCTGAATACTTCATAAGGTAAACTAAAAACTAATTTCGGGATTTTAGGGAAAAAAATTTTCTAAATGAATTATGAGCTTTTAAATAATACATGATTTTTCTTATAGTTAATATTTTCTATTTTTTACCAAAGTTTTTAAATGAATTTTCTTAAAAAAAAACTTCACCCGATTTAGCTTAAAGTTTTTTCCTGAATACGTTATGAGTTAAACTAAAAGTAATTTCATTATTTCAGGGGAAATACAATTTTCGAGCCAGTTATGAGCTGGTCAAAATGAATTATTCATTTTCTTATAAAATTTTAAGTTAATCCGGAGCATAATTTTAGCGAAAAACCTGAAAATGACCGGATCTAATTGAATCTACATCCTTCTCACTTCTAGAGATTTTCCGGGAAAAATCATTTTCCATTTTTAAATTTACGGCAATCTTACAATGGCCAAAAATCATCGAGATATTTCTGAATGAGTTTCTCTAGGTAAAGTAATTACAGAGTTTGAAGATTTCTTACATTTGAAGATTTCTTCTTAGTAGATACAGGAAAATATAGCAACAGAACTGATATATTAAAGGCTGACACCAACCCGATGTCTGTAAGGAATTTTCCTAACAAATAAACTTCCAACATTGGGACGATATTTTTTTTAATAAAATTTCAAAATTAAATATTCATCTCGCGGCTAGGAAAGAGATTTATCGAAAAATAATCAATTTTTGAAAGTTCGTAATTGGCTTAAATGATTTTTAAGACAAAACCAGGAAATTACTTTTTAATTAAGCTCTTGGCTATCCAGGAAAAATAAGTTCAGTCAAATTGGGCAACATTTTGTTAATAAAATTTTAAAATTAAAATTCCTCTCGAGGTTATATCGGAAAATAATCAATTTCTTTTAAAAAAGTTCGTAATTGGTTTAAATGATTTTTTATCTCAAAACCGGGAAATTACTTTATAATTAAGATCTTCGGCTATCTGGGAAAAATAAATTTAGCCGAATTCGGCAAGATTTTTGTAATAAAATTTCAAAATTAAAGATTCATCTCGCGGTTAAGCTTTGATTAACTTTAATGGACTCTTAAAGAACAACTTTAATTTTATGGAAAAGTTTGTTCTACAATTACCTCCATGTACTCTCAGGTTTATTTCTACATATCAAGATATTCCGATTCCGTAACAGAATTTCCCGGAAAGTTAGATAAAATAACAAAAATCAAATAAATCCCGAAACGAATGATTTTTTCAAAAAAAAAAATTCCTAATAAAATCTCTCAACTAATTGCTTAGAAATAATTTCCCAGATGATTAGATTAAAAGAGTTTTGAACGTGGATGAAGCGGTGTTAAACTTCAATATCGGAAAAGCCTGACAAAAATATACATATCGTCCGTATACAGCCAGAACGCACTAAGTCAAAAAATGTAGTTTTGAGTAAATCAATTTTTAAAGTTATCAAGATCTCTAAAACATATGGGAAAAATGACT
>JANTOP010067107.1:0-22067 GCA_027564815.1 Symmerus nobilis | reverse complement strand
TTTGGTTCATTTGGTTGACACTTTTTTTCTGAGCACTTGACGAAGTAAACTAAAAAGTAATTTGAGGATTTTGAAAACAAAATTTTTTTGGAGCGAGTAATGGGTTTCTTAAAAATCTTGATTTTCAATTAAATTTTTCAGGTTAATTTCTTGCCTTTTTCTGATCAAAATATTTAAATTAATTGTTTTTTAAGAAAAATTTTTATGTTCTGGCTGGACAATTTTTCCTGAATACTTAACGAGGTGAACTAGAAACTGTTTTCAGGATTTTATAAAAAAAATTTTTCTAATTGAGTTATGACTTTAAAAAATACATGATCGTTCTTTATAATATTCAATTAAATTTCTTGCCATTCTTTTGATCAAAATTTTTAATCGCATTTTTTTTTTAAAAAGTGCCATCAATTTGGTTAAAATTTTTTTTCTGAATAATTGATTAGGTAAGCTGAAAGATAATTTCAGGATTTTGTACATAAAAAATTTTCTGAGCGTGTTATGAGCTTTTAAAAAATCCTTAATTTTGTTTAACAATCTTCAGCTAATTTATGCGATATTTTAAATAAATTTTAATGGTGAAAACAATTTTTTAGGCGGTTAATGTAAAATATTCGCCAAAAAATTATCTACTTTCCAAAAAAATTCCAGCGAATTACGAAACAATAAATAATTTATATCCCGAGAATTATTAATGATATTTATCGCAAAAAAATTATGTGGGAACCATTTCATTCAAGTCAATACAACCTGACCTATAGCTTCTTAGAAAGCTTAAGAAATGTATCCAATAGTTTTTAATTAACCTCCAAATGATGACAATAAAAATTATCGAAACGCCTGTCAGTGTAAACCATATTTTATTTTTATAAACAGAAAGTCCACCCTGTTGCACAGGAATTTACAATGATAAAATCCTGAACGTTATTAAACATATTACAAGTTAAGTTGTACAACATAATCAGTTTACATTTATTGTATATAAAACCTATTATATTGTATAATAAAGAAGATAAACTTATTTCATCATTCCACTTGGTAGACCCCACCACTATCTTAAACAATGGTAGAACTTTTAAGCACAATTATTACGTAAACGTAAAAGAAAGCCAACTGTATAACAATACAAAGTAAAACTTGTAATATAAAAATAATTTACAATATCAAATTTTTTCTTCCTCCAACAATGGAGTTTCTAGAAAAGATTTCTACAAGTTTTGTAGAAAAATCGGGAGACAAACTGTATAATAATTAGTTACAATTTCATTGATGAAAGTTTTTCGAGAGAATTTGGAACTATTTAATAACTGTTAAATTATTAAAAGTTCATCATTATTATAAATTTAGGCTGCAAGGAAAAATCTGGTAACAGAATTCCGAAACTTTAACGTTAAATATAATCTATAGGAATACCACTCTCCATTTACTAATAATAATAACATGGTAAAATACTCAGGGGTATTTTAAGACCTTGTGATATTTATCTTATCCCAAATATCCAATCCAAATAAGAATCTAATGCCATATCATTATTTGATGTGTAATTGTATACCATTTATAAATATATACAAAATATCATCAACAAATATCTAGGCTAGGATGTCTGTATAAATATGATCTGTAATTCTGTATAAATAACAAACAAGAAAAATATCTACCCCTATAAACTACATACGGAAAAAATCATTCTAATTAATGACTTTTCAAGAAAATTGCTTAGTTTTTCATTTAATGAACAACAGCCACCCAGAAGAGGCAACTTTCTTTCATTTCCATTTACGTCGATGACTTGGGAAATTATTTCTTGTCTATTCTTGACGACTTAAATAAGATGTGGATAAAACAGTCATTCTGGTTCCTCATTATTGTTTAATTTAATCGCTTTTCGTGTTCACTAAATTAATTTTATAAATGTTAATTATTGGGTAAAACTTAAACGTATTATTATTATGACGATACCCAGTTCCAGTATCACGACTTGGGCTACATATTATTATACTTAATTACATTACTTAATTTATAGAGACCAATATCATCTTTACAAATATTAGGGGAATTTTTTTAAAAAAAAAAAAAAGAATATAAAAATAATCCCATACATAATTTTATTTTTAAAATATCCCATTAAAATTTTGGAAAAGTTTGTAAGTAGGATTTCCGTCTGATATACACATTTTTTGAAGAGATATTAATTTGAATTTTGGTATCTGTTCTCGGTTGTCAAATAATTTATCAGATTTCATCAGACATTTTTTATTTGGAAATCTTACAATGCACAACCATTCTGGGCTTATCTTGGGCCAGCTTGTACAATTTCCCAAACACTTAAAACCAAATAATGTTAAAAAAAATATCATCATCATTTGAAAAGGGGGGAAAATTTGTGCACAGTCGGATTTCAATATAGTTTTGAAAATTCGATGAAAAACCGAATATTTAAAGACAATTCATTTACAACGGGATTTTAAAAATATATGTTACGAAGGGACCCCTAAATTTATGGTCTTGATAGATCAGCCTAGTTATCCCCTATTTGAGTCCATTTTAAAATTTTAAAATTTTAAAGCCACCGTTTTCCCGATGTTCGCCGTATATCGACCCCTATAAAATTAGGGGGTCGATTTTTCAAAAAGAACTATACGCTTAGGTTTCATTTCCCATAATCAGGCTATCTGTTAGAATTTTCTGGAAATTGAAATCTTACACGAGATTTAAATTTCTGAATTTAAAAATCCCTTAAAAACCAAATTGTGAAAAATCCAACAAACCCAACACGATCGATTTTTGCTTATAATTTTCCCATGGATTTTTAAGAAAATTTTTTAATCTAGACAAATTATTTCTAACTCATTTGCAAAGGGATTTTATTCAGACAATTTTTTCAAAATGCGAAAAAATTTTTTGGAGACAAATCAAATAAAATTTTGCTTGTAAATTTCATTATTTCACCGTTCTGTAAGATACGGTGAATTTTCCAGAAATTTTCTTCGGCGCGTGGGAAATCTAAATACGCAGAATTGTCCTGAAATGATCGATTGAATAAATTTAATTTTTCGCAATAAATTAAAAATTTTGAAAAATGTAGCCTGAATTTTGGGTGAAGTTTTATCGGAATGCAATTTTTTTATTGCTGATTATCCCACAAAAATAGTTATAATTTCGTGGAAAATTATAAATTTAAAAATTTTACCTTCGGGCAATTTAATAGATAGATTTTACCTTCAGGGATAGCTTAATAGAGCATTAATAGAGCTAATGACATAAAAATTACTGATATTTAAAAGCCTACAGTTATAATTTCTTAGCTATTACCTTTTCTAATGAATATTTTGAGAAATTAATTTTTAATGGTCAGGAATGTCTTTAGGGACTTATTAAGAAATGAAATTTCTTGTTGAGCACAATAACTTCTTGGAAGCTGAGCTCAGTAGAAATCATATAGAAAATCGTCGATTTGCTAAATGGTTGATTTTTTCAATAAACTTTTTAAATTCTTAGAAAAATTAGTAAAATAATTTATCAAATTTATTGGATTCGTTTCTTAACGAGATTGTAAAAATATATATTGTGAGGGAACCCCCTGACCTTAAGGTCGTCGAAATTTTAAAATAATAAATTATCCGAAAAATTCCTACCTATTAAATCAGGGGGTAAATTTCTTGAAGACGTTTGTTCTATAATTTCCTAACTGTACCCTTAGAATTAATTTTGTATAATCAGTTTATCCGATTCATTCAGAAAAATTCTATAAAGTCGATGGTTTGCGTCTACTTTTTATCCAAAAAAAGAATTGATTTTTCCTCCAAACAGAGGGTTGATTTTTTAACAACATCTATTTGTTAAATATTTAGAATTATTTTGGGGTCACAGGATTAGTAATTTTTTGAAATAAAATGTTGTCACAAATTTGTAGATCGAAAATTGATCGAATTTATTAGATGTTTTTACGAATCGAATTTAGCCGAATTTTTAAAAATATGTATTGGGAGGGGACCCCTTAACCTTAACATATAGATAGATTTTAATTATTTTTATTTAATTTTTTTGCCGGAACAATTAAATCGTTTCCATGGAAAGAACCCATTTAACTGTTGTTTCTTTATAACAACAATAATTTAATAATAATTTGAAAAGTCTGTTTCATAAATTCATCAGAGTACCCTTGGGTTAATTGTTTTATTAATTGAAAATTTACAGTTTCTTGGAGAAGACCTGGCGGAAAATCTTATAAACCCCGATTGAGAGGATCGTCGATTTTTTTTGAAAAAAATGAAAATCATTAAAAAAAATGTTTAAAAAGTGGCGATAGGAACAGAAATATTTCTTCTGAACCCTTACAGATATCGTGTTACATGTGTATGGGACTGCTTTATAGTACAACGGGAAATTTGAAGGATTAAGAATCCGATCCTGTACCGAATTGTATAATATATTGATTTTACAAAATACGAAGAAAAAAAAAGAATTAGGCCACCACACTAAAATGAAATTGGTAACATTAGCAATAGAATAAAGGAAGCTGGGTATATAACGAATAACCGATATTAATTTTCTGGAATATCTAAAAGGAAGTGTTACGATATAAATAATATCGTTGAAATTATAAAACTTCCCATACGACCATTAATATATCTATCACAGCATCTCCTTTCTTTCCTTTTGAATTTTTATTACAACATTTAAGAACTCTTGATTCTTCTCTTTTATCTGGGCGAATAAGATATTTACAGCGGATATAAATGTTTTTAAGGGTCTATAAGTTTTGTTACAAACGACTACACTTTTATTCTACAATATATTTATAATATGAATGTGGGGCTATTATGAACGGGGGAAGGGGGGTTATTACATCTTTGAATTGGATGATTTGGAGAGGTGAGCATACAGAAAATAGTATTAGTTGCTAATAGACCATTTTCTTATGGATATGGGATGTTTTCTATGGGCGTATGTGAAGGAGAACAGAGATACGGTTGAAGATAGCTTTGCTAAGAAACAGATTTATTATTATTATCTATTATTATGTTACATTAAAATGTTAATGGTTGTTGGAGCAAGTAGTTGCGCTTCATATATCCATCCTATCTTTAGAAAACAAAAATCTATTAATATAATTTCTGTTCTGCGATATTCTTACGTTACCTATTTATTGACGTAACTTCAAAAAATCGTATGAAAAATATCCCCAGAAACCACCATTTATATTTTTACCAACAGTTTCATTACCTCTACATTATCTCGCTGTTTAATTTAATTATTTAAATAAAACATATAAATATCTGCGATTTTTTTAAAAAACCACTTAAATTCATACGTTCTGTAAATCACCGAGTGTGCCCAAAAAAATACCAATTCTCCATACCATTATTACCCCAAATAAAATCCTTTTGTTTTGCCAATTTACTAATTTTATTCCAATACTTACTCGACATGCGATAAGGTAAAATAAATGGAAGGATGCTCATCAATATATTTACAGATTGATAATCTGTAGAATAGAACATAACAAAGGAGGAAATAAATTTATATTAAATATTTATTTTTAAATTAATTATCCATGTTCTATTACCATGTTCTATCGTTATAATATAAAATTATCTTTAAATTGATCTATGATTAATTTCTCTATGATTTTCCCATTAATCAATGGTAATGGTAAATTTAGAAGATTGTTTCAGAATCAGCCAGCCTTATTCCTTCTAAACAAATTTGTAATCTACGAAATATCTCGTCCTGACTAAAATGTATACTTAATTGAGACTTAGGGGATCAATTCTAGAATATAAATGCTTATAAACGTATTTTTAACCTGAAATTGGAATGGGAGCAACTAGGTAATATTTATTCATCTATACGTACGAGTATATGAATTGCCATTAGCGTATATTCTAGTCAAATATCTCTGTTGATATAGCAGATATACAGCTATTTGCAATGAAATTGTATTTAAGTAAACTATTTATGTTCCTATATTTGCTTTATTTAATACTAAAATACATGAAACTATCAAAATATGGATTTTGTATTAAATATTTATTATTATGGAGTTCATCGTTCGAATTTCCTTTCCTAACAATATACTCGTATCCTTAAAATAAATACCTACCGGATCTTATTTCATTGTTTTTTTTATCGAATTTTTATCGGATATTTTGTTGGGATCATGAGAAGATAGTTTAATTATTGTCCTTTTTTCATGGGATTTTTTTTAGGATACATTTCCATTGATAAAATAACCCAAAGAAATATACATACCAAAATATCAAGAAAAAATATCTCTTTCCAATTATTTAATCTTTTTACCCAGTAGCGTGCAGTCTAATGCGCAGAAGGTGCAGAGCGCACCTGAAATATCAACAAAATCGTAACCAATTTTTATTGCTGAAAATTTCTAGTTCAAATTATTTTATTTAATAACTTTGAATGTGCTTTCGAAAAATTTTTTTGGGAAAATTTTAAATTTTGTTTGTATCTGGATAGAAAATAGATTTTTAAACGTTAAAAATTAAATTCGAAACTTAAAGCATTGGTTGTGCTTTTAATACCTTGAATAAGCTTTCTGCCAAAATTTCACATTTCATTTATACTTAATGAATCGGATAAAAATTCGATTTCAAATTACTTAAAATAACATTTTAATTTTAAGATTTCAATGAGCTTTCGAGCTGTTAAAAGCCTAATTGTGGAAAAAATTGAAATTTAAAGGATCGTTGTTTGGACAGAAAATAGATTTAAAGACGTAAAAAATTAAGATTGGAAAATGAAGCTTTATGGGAGCTTTTAAGTTTTAATAAACCTTTTGTGCAAAAAGTTTAGTTTTGATATTTCTTTATTTTTCCTCACATAATTTAGAGGTTTCGTACATCATTACATTTTTTGGATCCGAAGAAAATAATTGGGAAATCCGGATGTTCAAATTTCTCGGTGCGACCCTTACGAATTTTTGATTTTTCAGATAAATTTAAATTTTTCCGAAATTATTTAATTTTTGTATTTTTACTTAACTGTCAAAGCAGTTCATCTGCGTTTTGCACGCCACTGTTTTACCCATTTTTGTGTTAGATTTTACAATTAACATTTACATTTCTTACTTCCGCAAAATTTGTACGAAAATTTCACCGATTTTAATAATATTGTGAAAATTTCTATTTCACGTAATCAGAATTCTCTAAATCATGAGAAATTTTGCGGAATTTATAAAAATTCCTGGTTATTATTAAATGCCCAGATACAATTTATTTCACATTTTTGGGATTTTTATTAAATTCGTGCAAATTATCAGATTATGCCAAATATTTCTTAATTAATTATAATAATAATTATTTCGTCTAATTTATAT
Organism: Symmerus nobilis; assembly: GCA_027564815.1. Classification (NCBI taxonomy): domain Eukaryota; kingdom Metazoa; phylum Arthropoda; class Insecta; order Diptera; family Mycetophilidae; genus Symmerus; species Symmerus nobilis. Next base: position 14,734 of record JANTOP010067107.1, on the reverse strand, counting down.
CGAAGTTTTATAGGAAGATGTATGGCATTTTTTAAAGGCCCATTTTTTCCATATTTTTGTATGGTTTTATTTTGAATGGACGAATTATTTAAATTTAAATTAGTAATTAATTGAGTAATTGGATGGGAACATTTCTCTGAAGCGGACAATATATTTAACAAACATTTATTATTTTTCAGCATTTTTTTTTTAATGATGGGAAATTATTTTCGGTTCTCAATAATACCGAAACTTCTTCTGATGGGGCATAAAACACCAGTCTCCTAAAAGATTTAGTAAATTAAAAGGAGATTTTTTGTGGATTTGGCCAGCAAGTACTTTTTAAAATTTTGTTGGCCAATTTTTTCCACATTTTATTTGAAACAATTTTTCCCAAATACATATTTTTCCCAAACTAATGAATGTAATTAATAAAAACTACAGATATTTTCTTAATAATAAATCTTTATTAAATTTCCGTCCGTAAAAATTTAATTCACCAGCGATTCACCGTCATTTTGGTCGGTAGAATTTTTCCATTCGATTCCTTTCAAAATTGTTCCATCAAATTTCGAATCCCAAACAATTGGCACGAGTCCTGAATAAATTATGCAAAACAAGACATGGAAAATGAATTATAATAATTTTTCTCCAGTAAAATGAATATGAAAAATTGAAATAAAAATAGTCATTAAAATATTTAATGTCTAACTATAAAAATAAAAACTTATATAATATAAATTTATATAAATGATAAAAGCTACTTGAACGAACGATGATATGACTTTTATGATTTAAAAAAATCATCAAAAGTTATTCTTTTTCACAAATTTTAAAAGTTTAAATGAATCAAATGCAATCAAAATTCATTTAATTTTATGGCAGATATTTAAAAGGTTTCATGATTACCCCGTAAAACTTTTATAATTCAACTAGTTTGTCAGGTTACAAATATTAGTTATATGGACACTTTCAATCTCATCAATCTCACTGAAAAAAAATATTTCGTAAATATTAAGAAAGTTAATGAAAATTTTCGTAAATATAACGTAAATCTGGATAAGGTTAAATGAGGTTAAAAATAAGTTCATCGTAACCTTGTGGTTAAAACATTGATTTTCTAATCTGTTCCCCAAAATGAATTGACTTGTAACTTAAATAAAGTAATAATCTTAAGAATATAATCTTATACTATAATAATTACTAACATTTCCTTCTTTTATTGTTTCTCCCAATACAGTAAGAGCCCGAGACGGTGGTACCGGTAGCGCACAACCAACAAAATATCCAGTAATGGTATTCGTTCATGGTGAATCGTACGAATGGAATAGCGGCAATCCATACGATGGATCCGTGCTAGCAAGTTACGGACAGATATTAGTTGTTACAATTAATTATCGCTTAGGAATATTAGGTAGGAATATGAGGGGGGTCCGACTTCTGAATGTTTGAATAGAATAATATAAATGGTTCTCTGTATGTTCGGGGTTTGGGTTGAATTGGGTGCGAATAAACAAATTATATTGTGGACAGCTATTTAACTGTTCGGAATACAAACACATCCTACACGTAACAATACTATCCGCACAGAAAAGTTGAGGTTTCCCATTTCTATATAACAAAAGGCAGTAACTATATTACTTACGTAAGCATTCATGTTTCAATAACTTGTTCAAAGGCGATGGATATATAAAAGTATGTAGCGACCCGTCCCAGTATTAATGATGATTTGAAAGTTTTTTGGGGATGGGGTTCAATGATAAAACGATTTCTCAATTAATGTCCGTTTATTGTGAGAAATTATTTATAGGAACAAATATTTCAGCTGTCTTGTTAGGGTGTTAGGCAGTACAAGTATCTGCATCATTATCATTACCGTTCAAGCGGCTTTTTTTTATTTATTTATTTATTTGTTTCATTACCCTAAAAGATTAATGACGATAGACTGTTTGGATAGAATGTCTTGAATTTTTTCGGATACATTTTTCTTAATTTTCCTATCAACAGAAAATTATTAATTGGCATTATTTAAATTATTGACATAATTTGTATCTTGTGTTTGTTGGAATTAATTTCGAACAGTAGAATGAGTTTAATAATTGGGATACGTGTTCAGCTTCAGCGATCTCTCAACCATCACTGCTTTAACGAAATGGATAAAAATTGAAACAGTGGAACTTGCTAATATTCCATATAAAGTGTTGGTAGTAAATTTTGGCAAAAAAAATGTTTTCAAAAAAATTAATTTTCAAAAATCAAATTTTCAAAAAATATTTTTCAAAAAATAAATTAAAAAATAAATTTTTTTTAAAAATAAATTCTTCCAAACATTTACTATCATACAGCAATATAGCAAAATTTACAGTTTTCATCTTATCTGTAATTTTTAAAATAAATTTACTTTGCCGAATAACCTCTGTTTACGAAGTCTACTCTCTGCAAAGAAATAATTAATAAGTTCCGTTTCCCTTTCCCGGATAACAAAACCGAACTTTCTTTATCAACTTATTTGTCTTACAATAAATTTCCCTTCATGATTATCCTTCTAAAAGCGATTTAAATTTTCCCTAACCACTTCAGAATGATTGACAAGAAAATCTTAATATCTTGTCGCGTTATCAAAGACTAACGATTACTTATACGCACACATGAATTATCCTTTCATCGATTTTTTTAAAGAAAATACTATTACATTGGATGTAAAATGAGAAAATTGGAGCTTTCGGTTATATCATTTCTCATTCCACATCTCAAGTCCCAACAAATCCAAACAAAGAGCTTAAAATATTAACCACAAAAGATAAGCATTAACATATGCTACATTCAACTTTATAAATAACGTATAAACCCTTTTTCCAAAAAAATGTGTATCTTTCATTTTATCCTGATGTGTACGGGATGTACCAAATTTGGTCGATCGTTAATTTCAGGCGTAATTTTAAGATATAAATATGAACATCCTGTACCCGAAAAATTCGAAGGAAATTCTATATTTACGATAAAGAACAATAATTGCATAAAATAAAATGAAGTAAACGAACCAAATTATAGAAAATTACGCTAAAATATACAATTATTTTCAGAAATTATTAAGCCGTTAATGAGAAACCAACAATTTTAAATGAAAATGAAAATTTAGCGGCGTGCCAATTACACAATAGGCCAAGACGTATCTGTAAAGTATATGTTAAGATTTGGTAACATATACTTTGAATAACGTATAAGACATTTAAATAAGACTTTGAAATATGTTTGGTACTTAGGGGGTTTTTTGTTTGATTTTCATCTCAAACTCTCTGCACTGGAAAATTTTTAACGAAAAGAAAATTGTGAGTAAGGACTTCTTGAATATATAGATAAAGGATCAGGGAATGTAAATATATTATCTTAATCATTTGCATGAGTTGGAGAAATAAATCTTGATTAAAGACTTAACGAGATCAGATTTAATCGCGTATTTTTTTTTTTTTTTTTGAATAGACAAGTCACTATGAAGGCATTCGAAGCATTGAAATGGTACCTTTAATAGAGATCATTATTAATACATTTCTTTTAGGGAATTTAATAATCTAAAAAATCGATATTTATAATTTCTGACATACGTTGTTTAGTTTCCAAGATAGTTAGGAAGTTATTAATCGAATACCGGAACCGTTTAATTTCAATTATTTCTACCGTTGATATCGGCATCCAAAACAAAAATAAGTTGATTTAAATTAAATTTTCCACAGACTTCAAGAATTACCAGGAGTTGTTCCGTTCCCACTATCTACTACCCCATATTGGCATTCTTCAAAATTCAATATGACATCGTCGTATATAAATATATTGCCTGTTTGTTCTTGGGAATTTTCCTTGAAATTTTCCTTTTATTAAAATACTCATATATCTCAACGTAATGTAATGTTTACAAAATTAATGTACTTTCATGTTATTATATGCATACGTAATCATGTCATTAATAATAGTTGGTGGATATCCACATATAATTCTATAGGAATATCTAGGGAAAACCATCAACGAATATATCTGACACCTTAAAAGCAAGTTGTCTATTTTAATTCAGGGGTTTAAAATTTTAATTAAAAATTCATAAGAACGGATGGACGGATTTTCTAAAAGGATTTTTTTTTGGGGGTTTTGAGTTTTAACCAATTGAAGGGAGTGAACGAATCAATCGCTTCCTAAAAGGAATTGGATGAAATTTCATTCAGAAATAATTCGTAAATATATTTACGTATGCAAATTGTTGTCCTATTCTAGATACGATTCATATACAGTTCCTTTCTCATTTTGAACGTAAATTATTTAGTATGAAATTCCCTTCTATTATGTTGATTCTACACGAGAATATAAGACTTCATATTACCCACCTATATTAATGGACAGGTTAAATAGTTTAAGCGTACCTTGTACCGAATTCGATTAAAGTATGTGAGGGTGAAAGCCATGTGTCTTGAATAATAATTTTCTAACTAATTATTTGATGTACTTAGACTAGTACTAGACTCGTATACGGACGTATTTAGGGAGTTTATGAAGACGGTACAGTGACATTTGTATGCTAAATAAATTGGTGTACCTACCCACTAACAGACGTTTCTCATTTAATTTTTAATATTCATAAAACAGATATGCGTCTAGCTATTGAATGAATTCAATAAATAAGTCAATTTTTTGAAATTATTCAATGTTGGCAAAAAACATGGACTTATACACAGTCCTTTTTGGTAATATCGGAAAATAGCCCTATCAGCCTGAAATTTTACACGAGAATGCCTAAGATAAATTCATGAATTTATTGGGGAAGGGAATTTTCATAGGAATTCTAATACTGATAGTCATCATAACTGAATCACCCTAATTACCTAAAATCATTTTTAAATTTAAATGGTAAATCTGAGCTAGAGCTATGACTGCAGTATATAAAAGGGCAACTTTTGAAATTTTCGATTTTTGGCAAAAAACATGGACTATATACACTGTCCTTTTTATGGGGATTTTTTAAAAATGCACCTAGGAGCCTGAAATTTTGCACAGGCATACCTCAGATAAAACTAGAGTTTGGGTATTCATTTTCTTATGATTATTTTGAGAAAAAATCTTTTTTTCATGCCGTCGAACCTTAATGAATAGGTTTACGAAAACTATGAGGAAGTCCGGCATTTCTGCAACTAGAGTCCTGAAATTTGACACATATATCCAGAAGGATCTACCATTCGATCCTTATACATTTTATTATTTCTTAATTAAGAAGTTCTAGAGATGTTTAATTAAGAAGTTGGTGGAAGAAATGTATATGGGAATTTTAATTAGCCCATCCTAATTATCATAACTAAATTACCTTAACTGCCGAAATAATTTTAAAATAGCAAACTAGAACTATGATAACTTTTTTAATGATTATTTTGGGAAAATAGGTTTTTCTAACAGTAGGTATAGAGTCTATATGACAGGGGCTGCAAAAACCATAACGATCCCGTTATTTCTATAGCTAGTATCTTGAAATTTAGAACTGATTCTTTAAAACGATCTGTGGAAATCTGCAAATTTCTAGCATGTAAGATATGTATAGATATTTCAGAGAAAATAATTGTTAATGAATTTTCTAAATGGAAGTAAAATGATGTGGATCTAATATTACCCGACATTTAATTCCACCCAAAATATTTATACTTTTTTGAAATCTCCCACAAATTAGGATAGATACTTATTTATCTTTAATTTATCCATTTATAGACGTAAATTTTCTTCCAATTAATTTCCTTTTAAAAAAAGGTTTTCTAAATGCCAACACCGATCGATATTCAAAGTCGCCAGCAAATTACGGTTTAATGGATATAATAGCGGCATTACATTGGCTTCAAGAAAATATTGGAGCGTTTGGTGGTGATGCGCAAAGTGTTACATTGGCCGGACATGGGACGGGTGCTGCATGTGTTCATTTTCTAATTACATCAAATGCTGTACCAGAAGGTAAGAATATATATTTTTTACGGTATAAATTATAAGACATAAAAAAATAAAAATGATGTATTATTTATTTGGAAATATTAATAAATATATATATTTATATACAATACAATTTAATTTATTTTATAATCTATAAAATTGAACCCGAATTTGATAAGACATGGGTACCCGGTTATGAACAAGATGTTCCCATAACCCCCAAACCCATTTCGTTACCCATTCATCCAAAAGTAAATTTATACTTGTACTTTACTCAAATTCAATATAACCGGAATAACAAACAAATATAATAAAGTAAATTGGTAGTACATATAGTCCTTGTAGTATATTTATCCGAATTATGGGAAAAGGTTCAGGTTCAGGTTCAGGTTGGCTGTTATTATAGTAAATGCATGTTACCAATTTTATGCTTTATTAATTCGACATTTGAAGTGAGTATTTTATTGGTGCGGGAAACGTAAAATTTTAAGGACTTTATAGAATATCCTTGTTTTATATTATTAAGGGTATTGAAATTGCTGAATGTGATGGCATAATATATGTATATAGTTAGTATAGCAGGTATAGTACATATTTTATATATTTAGAAAAGGGACCTGTCATCATTATATTGGAGTAGTTAGTGACATGGGAAGTGAATTATATTTTTAAATGGATTTTATTTATAATCAAGATAGACGTTAATTAAAAATACATTTTCAATAGATTTTTAATAAAATTCTATAATTAAAATTTATAATTATCCCTTCCTGACGTATTTTGATATTTAGGTGTTATGATTATTACATTTGCTCTAGGGGCGCTTATTTATTGAAATTTTCCGGTACATTTTTATTTCATTTCGATTATTTTTCCAATTCATAAGGTTTGGGTGGAAAAATCTGGTAAATTCGTATTTGTTACGGAAACACCCCCATTAATATCATTTAAGGGAATTCGATATATTTTTACAAGCTTTGATTGTAATGCAATTTTAACTACATTTTAACAAGGAATTATGATGGGATATATTTTACAGGGTAAATTTCTATTGGGTATTGGAATTTTCTAAATGGTTTTAAGTAAAGTTTTGGTATTTGGAATATTTTACCAAGATTATGTGGGATGGATAAGAAAAATCCTATAGTTAGTTATCTTGTAATTAATCAAAAACCTGCCACTGGTCTAATTCAAATTTCTACCTCCAGTTTAACATTCCACAAACATAAACCAGTAAATGATAACGTAAAACTTCTAACAAAAAAAAATTATGAAAATAGTTTGATTTCCGAGATGCATTTGACGATAATTTTAATACGCTTCCTGCACTTATAAAGCCAACTATCATCATAACCATCATACATGTACATTTTCATACCAATTTTATGGTACACAAACTGCATACGTTATACAAACTTTTAATCAGATAAAATGCATCTCTGTGAGGATTTAATATTGTTGTGAATCCGTATAGAAAATTATAAAATTCATATGGGTTCCATTAGGAATATATTTGTGGTTTCAGAACCGTTTAAAATTGGTTTTTGCCATCCAGGGAACGGTCGGTTTATTATAATATTTTAAAAACAAGGAAAAAAAGAAATTAAAATATTTCGTCCTTTTTATCGAGATGGTAAATTTAATGTAAAACGTTTATATATTTTAAACGGCACCATTTGCTTAGTTAGTTTTTTTTATAATTTTCTCTTTGATAGCTTGATAGTCGATCTGAAATTTCTACCAAATATATAAGTTTTCTGTTAAAGAACTTCAAGACCGAGCACATTTCCAGTTATACATTATACTCATCCCGTAATGAAATTTCTTAGAAGCTTTCTTCCTAAGTACTAAATAAATTTTCTATTGTTCTATAAGACTTTATTCCTTTTCTAATATTCATACAACAAAATATTCGTTTATTGCCTAATATTAATATTATTATTTTCATTTAGATTCAATAACAAACTTAACGAGAGTTAGGAAAAGTTTTTCCAATATTACCGTAGAAAAGCGATGAAAATAGAAATTTTCCATTAATAATATTAGTACTCGTAGGTTTCATCATAGATAAATTAAAAGTAGAACAAGATATGCTTAACACGAATCAATTTAAAGATATGTGGTTTATCCATTTAAAGTGGTGTGTGGTCAACATTTCCATTTCGTTAAGGCCTTGCACCGAGAAATTTGAATATCGGACATCGCGACATTTGATCCGGATTTCCCGATCATTTTCATCGGATCCAAAAAAAATGTAATGATGCAGAAAGTTTATAAATTAGTTGAGGAAAAATCCAGGTAACGATTATTTAACGAAATTTAAAATTTTTCCAAAAAAATGTTCAAAAATCCCCAAAGGTCATGGAAAGCTTAACTTAACTAAGCTTAATTAATATGTGATTTAATATGATTTGGAATCGATTATTCATCCGATTCATTAAATTTAACTCAAATATGGAATTCTCGCAGAAAGCTTATCCAAATTATTAAAATCTGAACGAAAGCTCAAAGTTTTCATCATAATTTTTTATTTTCAAAAATCTATTTTCTATGTAGATAACGATCGTTAAACAAAATATAAACTTTTTCCAAAATTAGGCTTTAAAAATCTCGAAAGCTCATTGAAAGCTTATAATTAAAATGTAATTTTATATTATATAATTTGGAATCTCAATTTTTATTCGATTCATTAAATTTCGATAAAATATGAAATTCTTTTTAAAATCTACTTTCTATCCAAATATCCAAGTACTTTCAAAAATCTCGGAAGTTTTACGAAGCCCGAAGCGGAAGCCCAGGTTACGATTTTGTTTATATTTCAGGTGTGCTCTGCACCTTCTGCGCCTTAGACTGCACGCAACTGATTGTTTCCCTGCTAAGGACTCGAAACAATTTACTAACATCCTAGAATCTTTAGAAAGAAAATATACTTAAGGTTTATTCAACTCTATTTAATTTATGTAGGTTCCTAGATAATAAAGATAAACATAAAAAGGATCATGATAAACTTTTGGTATATATTGATGAGAATATGGTAAGCTCAGGTGGATACATTTTTTTCACCCAAATGGTTTCATATAATGAATGAACTTTTGCCAAGCTTTCAATTTATGAATATAAACATTTAATTATGCAAAGTATCCTATGTTTTTGATACAATCATTATTACCAATATCATCACCGAAAAAGAATAGTTAAGAGTTGTAAAGTAAAGTTCATTCAAGCGATGATTACAAGAAAATAACAATCCGTTTATTCAAGAAATATGTTAGTTTGTCTAGTCCTTCGGGGTACCAAATTTGCCGGTAGGGATTTTTCCCTTGTTCATCTGTTGATCTACTTGTATATTTTTATGATCCAATTTCAGAAATGATAGTTAATTTAATTAAAAGTGAATTTGCATATCAGATAATTAAAACAAAATAAACCTAAACTATTCTTTATAAATGCATAGGAATACACCCAATATACCACCCGACATGTAGAGCATCATTATTATCATCGCACTTCAAATATGAAAATACATATGCAAGAAATATTTTCATTCCAAGTTTACTTTTTTTTTTTGTTGAAAATAAATTTTCCACAATTATGTGCATTTTCCCTATAGACATTTCGACTGAACAATATTATATAAAAATATCCATGGAAAAGAATGAATGATGAACAGAAATTATACTAAATAAATACGTATAGGAAGAATACCTCGAACTTCAGTATCTCTGATCCAGATGCGAGATATTTATTTAAAACATTTTGTAAGCGTATCTTGCACGTTCTAAATATTATACAAATATTCTAAAAAGAAATTTGGAAAACATATACTGGGAAATGGGATTTTCTGGCATACATACATTTATTTAATGATGCTTAACATTACATAAATATTTATGTTTACAGGAATATTTTAAGTGTATGTTACCGTCATTACTAGAATAGAGATGCAATGATATTGCATTCATTTCTATTTTAGATCAATTTTTTAAGTCCATGATTTTTATTGAGATAGTAGTCATGTACTCTTTTATGACAAAATAATTTTTGGAAATTATTGAAGCGAATAAAAAATCAGGGAATGGTTATAACGAATTTTATTATCGTAATTGTAATATTAGCAATGCAAATTTCGAAGGGAAGATTAATTCAATTTATTTCCCCAATTATTTACTTACCTACAAAAATGAAGGCCCATAAGAGACATTTTTCAAAAAAAAAATTTTTATTCAAAAAATTCCCACGAAAATATTACCGAATAAATCGATTAGAAATCGTTCATTAAATATATCTTTGAATATAGAAAGTAATTTCCCATATAAAAAAATCCCACATTAAATTAAAAATATCCCATACAACAATTTTTCATATTGCGAAGAAATTTTTTTGTAAATTCCAAATCTCTTCAAAATGACCCAAAAACATTGAAAAATACAAGCAAAATCATAGATTTTTCAGAAATATTTTCACCTCTTAAAAATCGATATTTTGTCATCATTTTAAGAATATAATTTATTAGATAACCCCTTAAAATTTTTTATTTTTATATATTAGTTCTGTTACGCCGTGCCCTTAAATTAAGTTTAACTCAAATTTTGTATTTATGCCTCTTTTTATTTGAAAGGTGGTAATTTAAAAATATTGCTTAATGGAAAAGCCCACCAAAATTCGGAGGTTACCTTTCTTGAAAATTTGAGTAACAAATTTGTTCATCATTCATTTAAGAACATTACTCCGTAATTAGATTATTCACGTCCCGAAGGAAATTTTTGGAAAATTCCATACTACTCCAGAACGCCCCAAACGAATATTTAATTTTAAAATTTCATTAAAAAAATTTTGTCCGATTTGGCTAAATTTATTTTTCTCGAAAAGCAGATGAGTAGAATTAAAAGCAAATTTCAAAATTTCGAGATAAAAATTCATTTCGACCAATTAAGAAATTGGCTTAAAAAATTCATTATTTCTCCCTCCCGTTAATTGCGAGATCAATTTTTGATTTTGAAATTTTATTAAAAAAAATTTATCCAATTTGGGTTTTGGTTAAATTTTCAGGGTTTTGAAAAAAAAAATGATTTCAGCGAATTAGTAGCTCTCTTGCAGAACATTGATTCTTTCCCGCCTTGTAAATCGCGAGATACGTTTCTGATATCAATGTTTTGTTACGAAAAGCTTATCCAATTTAGCTAAATTTATTTTTCCGCGTTAGTAAATGAGTTAAGTTAAAAACTAATTTCAGTTCAATTTTAATTAAAATTTTCTATAAAATAAGAAAGAGATTCCCTCAAATATTTCCCATTTTTTAAAAATATCCCAAAAGGCTTTAATTTAAAAAGATCCTCATAATAAAATAACAGAATTGAGAGTTATAATTTATTTTATTGTTTAATTTTAATATAACAAAAATAAAAAAATCTCCATCATCAGGTCTTCTATTTCATCGCGCCATCCTAATGTCCGGTTCCGGATTATCACCATGGTCACTAGTTGGTGAGCCGGCTCGTTATGCTGCCATCGTATCCCATCACGTAAATTGTTCACCCGATCTACCTCACGTCCACTTACTAAAATGTTTACGGGAACGTCCATTAGAAGCAATACTATCGACACCAGTTCGTCCACCCGAATTTGGTACGGCATTTGGGCCAAGCGTTGATGGTGTGGTTATTGGTAAATTCATTATTAAGAAAGTTTTTTTTTTATGGAATTATCATCACAATGATAATTATGTGGGGGGGTGTTTGTAGATACCGATGAGATGATGCCACCCGATTCCGGTCATTATGAATATGGGGCACCGGTACCGAAAGCTAACACACATCCCATCCCAAACACGCTTACTACAATAAATGCTGTTTTATTACGGAAGACAGCTTTAAATAAACTCTCGCGGTATGCTATTTATCTTTCTTGAAAGCTTAACTTGTTTTTTAAGGAGATGATTGATTATACTCGTCCTATATCTGATATCATTTGGCATGAGATTAAAATGATAAACGTTTCATTTTATTAAGATTTTTTCCTTGTTTGATATCGTACCAGGTATGACATGCTAGTTGGAGTCACACGTGCCGAAGCTTATTTTGCATTCAATTCAGAGGATGTGCAGTACGGAATCGAGGCGGATAGGAGATCGAAAATTTTACGTACTTACGTTCGGAATACGTATAGCTATCATTTGAATGAAATACTTGCGACAATTGTAAATGAGTATACAGATTGGGAACGGCCTATCCAGCATCCAATTAATATCAGGTAAAAATGAAGAAGTTTCGAGATCATAAATAAAATAATTTCAAATAAATTACAGAGACGAAACGTTGGAAGCTTTAAGTGATGCTGAAGTTGTCGCACCAGCTGCTCAAACCGTTGACTTACACTCAGCCGATCATCGAAATTCCTTTCTTTACGTATTCGACTATCAAACGAAATACGGAGATTTTCCACAAGTAGGTGAAATTAAAATTAAATTAATCGAAAATTAATCAAATTTTTTACCCCCGGCAGCGACAAGGATGCATACATGGAGAAGATTTGCCTTATTTATTTGGAGCTCCGCTAGTTGGCGGTTTCAATCATTTCCCAAGAAATTATACCAAATCGGAAATTTCGCTGTCCGAAACTGTGATGGCGTACTGGTCAAATTTTGTGCGGAGAGGGTAAGATGGGTTAGAGAAATTTTAAACAATTTAACATTTGAAATGTCTGCTTAGGAATCCGAATGAACTGCTGGAATCATCAGACCGGGACAGTGGGAACGGTGGTAGACAAGAGCGTAGTCGATTTAAGAATGTCGAATGGACGGCTTATGAAAGTGTTCATAAGAAATATTTAAATTTAGGTAAATTTGGATATACAATTTTAATCAAAATAAATTTCAATTTAAAAAATTTCGTTGAAAAAAAATTTAAGTAAATAAATAAAATGTATTGCAGGATTCAAGCTGATGGACAAGAAAAATATTTCTCAATAAGAAACCTGTGCGTTTTATATTTTTTTTCGCTATCTGAAGGGCTCTTCATTAATTTATGATCAAAATTTCTAAATCAGGATAACTCAATTCTGAGTTATGGGATTCTCATCGAAGACACTAAACCTACTCGTTTTATATTTAATTTCACTCCCTACAAGGACCAAATCTTAAAATCAGGGTCCCCTAATTTTGAGTTAGGGCATTTCTTAAAATTCCATTGCTATCTTCAACTGATGACAAAGCTCACACCCAGCCTGCAGCCCCTTAAAAATATCCTATCTAACCTATCTAAAGAATTCCCCTTATTTACTTGCAGACACCAAATCGAAATTAAAAAATCATTACCGAGCCCATCGGTTATCCTTCTGGTTAAATTTAGTTCCTGATCTCCATAAACCTGGAACAGATGATGTACCGGCCAGTCACCATCAATTAGAATATGATGGTAGCGACCGGGCGGCGGAGACAACCGTGAAACCCTTAAATCCACCGCAATCAAAGGAACCGTTACTGCCTTCTTCCGGGAATAATAACACTTACACAATATTAACCACCCAAATGTTTTCCCTACTAAATCTAACTAGCCACCGTAGCAATAACGTTAGTAATAAGAGTAATCAGCAGCTAAGAGTACCGAACAGTGGTGAAGTAGATGATGATGGTCAGTCAGCTTTAAGTGGATCATCCGGTGGTCAGGAGGATGGTTTCGCTGCGTATAGTACAGCGTTAAGTGTTACGATAGCAATCGGTTGTAGTTTGTTAATTTTAAATGTATTGATTTTTGCGGGTGTTTATTATCAACGGGATAAAACAAGGGAACCGCGGGGATTAGTTTCCGGTGGTGGTGGTGGTGGAAATCTATCCGGACCAGGTGGTTGCGGTATGGGAACGATGAAGAAACGTAATGAAAACGGACAAATGCCAAATAATATTTGTGGTGACCTGGAAGGGTTAACAATCCATTCGAAAACGGATCCGGCTACAATTCTAAGTCATCACCATGCCTTACATCAAATGCCACCACCCGAATTCGCCGATATGCCACATCGAGCGCCGCCACCACCCAAACACATAAAATCAATTCCGCCCGATGTGAGCGGACAAATGCTACCACCGCATGCCCTCCAAATTATCGGAACGGGGGGCGGTGGATTGATTGGCAGTGGTGGTGGTGCGGGTAATTGTGGTACGCTACAAAAGAAAAGTTGTGTAAAAAATAGCAATAATTTAATGGTGCCCGGCAGTGGCGTTGTATCGAATTGTCAAAATCAAATGGACGAGTTACGGGTGTGACGATAAAGGTGTGCGTGTCATAACGCACCAATAAATCGGAAATCTCATATACACAGCCAGAATCACGACGCTCAAAAGTGCACAAAGTGCAATCAATTTCGTGATGAACAATTATAATAGGACCCCGGGACATGTACATTTTTGGACTTAATTATTTATTTTAAATACTGCCGTTTTATATACTTAAAATTGACGCTGATACAATTTTAAATTGAGATTAGTCTATAAATTAGTTAAAAATTATAATTAAGAAATTTTATATTAAAAGAATTAGTAATTGGTAAGGTGGTGAAGAGGAGAAAATTTGTATAAACTAACGATTTAAAATTTAAATAATCACAGATTCCTTACCCGTTTAATAATTAAAAATTCATCACTTTAAGGTGGTGCCCCAGATTCCCTATACTCGTGAGTAACAGATGTATAGAAAGTTGTACGTGCGAGTACAGGGAAATTCACAGGGCACAGCCCTAATGTATACTTATAAGACAGTTGTTACATCTAATACCGATTAGGTGACATTAAGCTACAAGATTAACTAAC
>JANTOP010066996.1:1724-22082 GCA_027564815.1 Symmerus nobilis | reverse complement strand
GGATGGTTACGAAGTTATGTGATCGTAAAGCCACCAATCGAGAACAAGGCTCAATACTTTTTCCCTCACCCAATATTCCTCAAAATATCTAGAAATTATTTGATTTCTGAAAAATTTTATTCGATTGATTAACGTGATTTTAAAAGTATAACTTAGTAAGAAGATGATCCTTTACGGTTTTTATATAATTCTACTGCCCAATCCAATCGATGAAAATTCAATGATATTTTTTCTAAGTATTTTTTAAATTATTAACATTCACGAAACGTTCCCAAGTAAATTTAATCAACTTTTCAAGGCTTGAAAACTATAAATTTAGAGAAAACCTCACATTTTATTAAAACTCGGAAATTTCATAGTCAACGATTTTTTGTCAAATTCGGCAAGTTATTAGGAAATTCGGAAATTCGGTTAATGATTTCCTGACCGACTTAAGCAAAATTAGACAAATAAATATCCTGCAGTAAGAAACGCCCAGAAAATCATGTCTAATTTTTTTTTTTTTTTAACATTCTCGCAAATTTCCTTTTTGATAAAATTTTCTTTTGACAAATTTATATTCGCACATTTTCATTTTACAAATTTTACATTTTGTCAAATTTTCTTTTTACAAAAATAAATATTCGCAACATTTATTTCTCGAAGCATTTTAAGCATATTTAGCATTTGTTTAGAGGAATAATCTTAAGATAGGAGATTGATTTGTATCGGAAAAATATTTTAATAAATTCGATAGGTATGGATGCAGATTTTAAAAAAAGGAGAAACGTATCCTCCAAACCCACATGAATCTTACATTTCATAGATATTGAAACATGGTATGAGATGGTTCAAATGGATCAAAGGAGTAGTTCTAGTTCAAATAATAAACTTTACACAAAGTCTTTTCTCAGCAATCCATATAATACGAATCAGTATGAGATATACAGACAAATCTTTATTTAAATAATTTGATAGCACATATAACATAATACTATATATGGGATGTACAATGGATAAGAAGGCTGCCACCCACGAGTTGCTTTCCTTTATAAAAATCGTACTTCTTTTATAGGATTTAAGAAGAAATGAAACTATAAATAGATCAATCAATATTAATACGAAAACTCATCTTCTTTAATAAACCCCAGAGCATAGTAGTAACCCTTAAAAGTGACACAAGTGACCATAATTTTCATCTTTAATTGTAATGTATTTGTCATATATATTTAATATTTATATATATAACTTAGTTCGTATTCCATTTGTTAATTCACATATTATTTATCATTTTACTCGTATATCGTATCTCGTATCGTATCTACTGAATAACAGGGATTACTTGCTCTATGAATGTTATTCTTTTGTGTTCTTGGTTTCCATAGCGTATTTCATTGTTGCGAGTTAAGACTTTCTGACTGTTAAACTTATTTTTTTCTTTATGTTTCCTTTTTTTCCCAAAGAAAAAACTAACATCAACACGGTTTAGGTTAAGCTTTTAATCTAAGGGTATTATACTTTCTTGCTAAATAGCAGGTATTAAGAAATTGGTAAAGTATTGGCGTCGTTATATTCGTATTAGAACACTTTACGCTAATTTGTGATTAACACGATAAACTTATAATAAATTCATTTAATATTAAATTTAACATGAAATGTTTAAATATTGAAAGTTCATTCGTTTACTCTAATATGAGTGAATCTACCACATATTTAGGGGTATCGCTTTCTTCCGGATACCCTAAATATATTAGAATAAACGAAATTTTAAGGTACGGTAATAAAATTACTATGCTGCAACACTGAATATTTTTAAGTTTATGAAATAAAATGGTATTAATCAAATTAAAAATAAATATTATTCTTTTTAGTTTCAGATAAATGAACTGACATTAGGTACTTACCGATACCAAAATCTGTGATAAAAATGTCTTTCAGTAAAAGTAATTCCTTCTCAGGTGTATCATTCACAGCACCAAAGCAATTATCCTCAGGCCAAATGTCTCTGTATCGGAATAGAAATTACACTGTTTTTATGACATAATTACATTTTCCTTCTAATGTATACAATTTTGAATACAGTACAGAGTGTACCATTTAATAGGAAATACAATATAATAAAAAAAATTCAACTGAAAACATACTCATTTCAAAATTATAAATCGAATTATAAAAAGGCTTTTAAAAATGTTTTCTTCAGATATTAACTACTAGTTCCTCTATACCCGTCTCCAAAGGCCGTTCCAGCTCTCAAAAACCTATGATTGAAATTGTTTCCTTTAAAAAAAATGTCTTAACAAAACCTCTTTGGGTAATTATTTGGAAATAATTTTCCATCATTACATTAAAAAAATTCTGAAAAAAATGTATCACAAAAATTCATTGATTTTATTGAATTTTTTACAATTCGAATTTTTGGGGGATTTTAAAAATCTATATAGTGAGGAGACCCCTTGAATTTAAGTTATTTATATATTAGATCACCTAAGTTATCCTCTATTTGAATCCATTTCGGAAATTTTTAATTTAAATTTAAATTTAAATTTAAAGCTACCGTTTTCTGGATGATGTCTAATTTTTCAAGATTTTTCTGACTTTTTCTCGAACTTCTTGTCCGATTTTTACGGATAATATCACCTTTTTTCATAACTTTCCTGTTTTGCCTATCAAAGTCTCATTTATTTTCAAAACTGTCATTTTTTATCCCAACAAAGGTTGATTCTTTCAAAATTTTCTTATAATATAAGAAAAAAGGATAAAGATAAATTTTATTTTTTAATTTATTTAATTTAAAAATTAATTTATTCAACTAAAATAAATGAACAAAATAATATTTAAAAAATTATTATTAAAACAATTTACTGTAAAACTAATATTGAATAGAGAATGTACTTAAATATATGTCCCAGAATATCCCATAAAGGATGTATGTAAAAGGACATTGAAAGAAGTAAAATCCCAATCACGAAAATTTAAGATTGAATTAATTCTGAATTTCTTAACATATACTTAACATATACTTGATTTCAGAATTAATTGCTTATGAAAACGTCACAAATGATCGATAAAAGTTAAGAATATCGATATATTCACGATTTTCTACTTTTTCTAATTTTTTACCTATTTTTTCCAGTTCATTAATAACTTTATTTCATTTCTCCCAAATTCTACCGAATTTTTTCTGACATTTTCCTATCGTTAATAATTTTCCCGAATTTACCCCGAATTTTCCAATATTTTCCCAAATATCACGGACTTTCTGATGAGACTGACTTAATACCTAACAACCGATAGCAATTAACTTCATTCCAAAGTTGTATCGCCCTAGAAGCCTTATCCTTTGTTCTAAAAACCCAGGCAAATCTATAGGATGTTTACGGTTAGTTAAACGTCATGTTTCTAGAGCGGATTTGACGTTCTAGGTTACGCTGATGACCTTGTAATAATCGTAAGGGGTAAAGTCCTATATAGTAATTCTGTGATTTACCTTTATTGCATTGAATTAATGGGATGCGGAAGGACTTCTAGAAAATCCATATAAAATCAGAATCCCCTTAAAATTCATTGAATCTTTTACTAAATATAATTTTCATATATTCATGGGGACCAAAAATATCAATTATTTGATGTAAGATAATTCCTTTTATTAATTTTATTTCAATATTTTGAATTCAATTTAAAAATAGAAATTTTGAGATGTTATCCCAATAAATGGGTATTAATCGATAGGTCATTTCAACCTCTTTTTTATTTTCTAGATATTATAATCTCCGAGAAAATTATTCCGGATTCCCAGAACGTTACGAATTCGTAGTCACCTATTAAATAATTCCCCATAAAATGGAAACGCTGATTTAAAAAAAAATGTTTCGGGACATAACTTTCGCTCATTCTTTCGATAAGAAAACAATTTCACAAATTCATTTTCGGAATTCCTTCCATAAGGACCAATTTCGAAAATGCATGAGAATCGCTCATTTTAACCTATCAAAATGTTGAGGGAGTCCAGATACAGAATTGAAATAAATTCGGAGATAGTCGATATAAAATCGTAAATGTGTAAAATTCAGAGAGATAGGAAATGGTTGGAGTTGAAATCAAATCAGAAATTATATCGACACGAATATAAATATCCGATGAATTTATTCATTCTTAAATTATATTCCTTCCCCAATTACAATATATCAAAAAAAAAGACATCCAAAATTCTCTAAAATTATTATTAAAATCTGAGGGTACTTCAATTAAATTGTAATAAACAATATATCGCTCAAGGCCCATTATAATTTCCGAAGGGCAAAAAAGCTCTCTACTTATAATAAGATATCATTTAGGAAATAATATGATTGCGATTAAAATCGAAAATAAAAATATAATAAATATTTCATTCATTTTGCATAGAGAAAATTACCCACCGTCAACGTCTCTTTAAACCCTCAACAGTATGAGGCAATCACAAATATACCCAAATATGTCAAGATATGTACTATGAGATGGATTCGTACATTTGTTATAAAAATCTCTCAAATTTACAGATGCTTAATTTCGGAAAAAATCGATCCTATACACCTTTTAAAAAATTCTAGGTATACTGTATCGTTCCTCTCGTTTTTTACAATTTAATGCTGATGGTTCTGGGTGATTTCACCGGGAACGATTCACCGGGGACAGATTCAGATCGGGAACTACTCCCTTTTTACAAAAATTTGTTAAAAAAATAAAAAGAATTCACCTTACAATCATAAATTTCGTGGATAATTTTTTTTAAAAAAAAAGCCACTGTAAAAATAACAACCCATCGTGAAGATACACAAATTTCATAACATTATTTCAGCCCCAGGTGGTTGATTCACATAATTTGTATTATGCATAATAAAATGCAATATAAAATAAAAATTATGGTTTCGGAAGGTATAGTATGGAAGATGGGTGGCACTATGGCATCGTACCGATAACGAAAATAATATTTATTCAGAATTTCCAACGAAATAAATTAGGTAAAAAGGTCTAAAAAATTCTTATAATAATTATTTATTAACATTAATTAATTTATAAGGCCACCGCCACCGAAATGTTGGTTAAAAGAGAACATTTTCCTATACCCGCTGGTAATTTAAATTTATTTTTATTTATATTATTTTTTAATTAAAACTATTATAAAACCTTAAAATATGAAAACTACAATTAAATGTTTTTATTTGTTCTTTTTTTAGAAAAACTTACCGTGCCGATCGTAACAATATCACAGCATGTTCCAATTTTTCTTGTCGCAATAGTTGATGGACTCGCACCATGCATTCATCCCTGAAAAAGGATAATATTTATTCCAATATCGATATATGAGGGGTGACGGGGAATTGTATAGTTACGATAATGGGACAAAAAATATATTCACTCAAGTATTTATAGGATATAACATTTGACTCTCAAGGGTACTACTATGACCCTTTTCTTTGAACCATTTTTATATTATTAAAGAAAATAGAAACATACGGCATTCCTAGATAAGAACAGTAGTGGTCAAAATATAGCTAGTTTAGTAGTTTATATATAATAGAAATTAATAATTTAAAAATAAAACGTTTCGAAAGATTTTATACGTTTACTCATTTACTTTAAACATTTTTATATGTACCAAGGTAATTAATTAAAAAACTGTTAACAAAAAAAAGCGTTAAATTTGGGTTGGCTGAGAAAAATTTCGTAAAAGAAATTTTCTACGAATTTCGTCCTTCCGTGACAATCTACCTGGTGACTGACACTGTTTAATTGTAAATGGCAAGTAGAAACCCAACTCACTTTTGATCGGCCAAACTTTTATCGGATAATGCATCAAATGGTATTGGATGTTCTTCTTCCGGTAACGCTATTTCAGTTGTTAGCATGGTCGATAATCCCGATGATATAGCCACCCAAATGTTCTCCCATTTTTCCAGCTTCGATATAAAAATAAAAAAAAAAATATAAAAAAATATGAAACAAGTTTGTATTTCATGATTTTAAAATCAAATCAATAATTAAATAGATTTTATTTATTTATTATAAAAATCATATTCCACATGAGTGTGATAATTTAAATTCAATTATTTGGCTTCCAATCTATTGGCAGATTACCCCATATACACCTCCTCATAACCATAATGTGTATTAATTATTAGGGTTACCTATGTTGCTCCCCACCCAATCATTACTTTGTTAATAACGTTAACGTAAAGTAGATAAGAATAGCGGAAACGTAGAGATATTAAAGGAAGTTAAGTATTCCTGGCCATAAATAGTAATGTAATGATTATTCTATAAATAAACAGAAATTCTGTGTGAATGTGGCAATAATATAGCAACGAAAACAATAAACGTTTTTTGAATCCAGAAGTCATGTCTTAAATTTAAAATATATTTAATTAAAAACCAGCAAATTCTTACCGAAGAATACTCGTAATTTGTATCTAATTATTACCATTTAAATAATTAAATAGTAATTGGGAATATAGTTTATCAGCGTAGTAATCCCAATTCAATTAAATTAATTATATTCTTCTCCACCAACTATTTCTATTTACAATTTAAATCATTGAATTACGAAAGGTTATTAAATATTAAAATAAAATTTTTATAGGAATATTTCTTTGATACAAAACGAATTCTTTAAAAATATAATTGATGACTTGAATTGGTTTTTGTAAAATAAAATGGTAATTTGATTTTTCTATTTTAAAATTTCAAACGTTAGAAAATGTTTTTCTTGATTCAAGAATAAATGTGATTGTTTAAAATGATTACAATTAATATTTAATTAGGCATTTTTTCTCCTTTTGGTGAGTATTTAACTTTGGACAATTTAGTAGCTTAAAGCTCAACAAATATATAAATAGATCAAATATTGTATATAAAATGCAAAAAAAAATATTTAAAATCGGACAATGTTCTCTAATTTTCCAATGGATTTATAATACTTCCTGACACAAAATAAAATTGAAAGCTTCGGAAAGTCAGTTCAACGCTCCCCAAATATCAATAAATATTTAAAATAAAACTCCAGCTAATTTAATTTATCTAATACATTTATGTATTTTTAGATACCCTAATCTAAATGCTATTTAACAATCCAAAAGCTCTACAAACGATCCCCAAATTTCGATGAATTTGGTATTTCGTAAAAGAAGAATCTATATCACCTAGGAACATCTAAAACATCTCTGTAAAGTCTACCTAAAAGATTTTGTGTTATTTGAATGGTTAAAATTGAAATACTCAATTGGAGTCCTCGAATTTAAGACTGATAAATTTTGTAAGATCAAATAATTTCAATAAAACAAATATTTATGTCTGTAATGTACAAACTTGTTCTCCAATTTATTTTATTTTTAAAATTTTTTTGTGCTCCAAAAAGATTTTTTAGAAAATTGTTAAAGAAAACTAATTTCACACCTTTTTATGAAATGTCATTTTCTTATTATTTGTTATGCAAATTAACATAAATTACTGTTAATAATAATCAGCAACGTTTCTCGCCATTTTATTGAAAATTGTTAAACAATATTTTTCCTACTATTTTCTCTAAATATTAATTTTATTTTTATTTTTCCCGATTGCAATTTAAGGAAAACTAAAGAGTAATTCCAGATTTTTTGAAAAAAAAAAACGGTATGACTTTTATAAAATTTATTGATTTCGATTTAAATTCTTTAGTTAGCTTTCTTGTTTTTTTTTTATTAAAATTTTTAAATAACAATTTCTATAACGCAAAATTCGGGCGATCCATTTTCAGGATTTGGCAAAAAAAATCAAAGTGGTTCAAACAAAATTATGAAATAAAATAATTTGGGTATTGATTGATTTAGCAATTTTTAGAAATAAAAATTGGTTACGATTTTGTTAACATTTCAGGTGTGTTCTCCACCTACTGTGCATTAGACTCCATGCCACTGAAAAAAACCCATTTTATTAATTTCTCCAGATTAGATAATTTAATTAATATTATTAACGACGCCTACAAAGCTCCAATTTTGTCGTATTTGTTCCTAATGTTAACCTAAATAATTTTTTTCTTCCAACTTTTTACGGAATTCGACACCCATGCTAGTTCATATTTATTAAATTAGAATTATCCAATTAATATTATTATTAAATTTCCAATAATTATAAACAATTATAATGTATGGATTTCAATTTTTAGTCTTAAATGATAAGTTTAAAATTAAACAAATTTGTATGGTTAATTATTAAATAAGTATAAGATAAAAATGTTATTCATTATTCATTATATTATAGTTTTAAGATTTAATTATTTAATAAATATATATTCTTCATTTATTTGTAAATTCATAATTTGTCAGTATTAATTAATATATCAATGCTAAATTGAATCATATCTTAATTATAAATATTTATATTAAAAAAAATAAACATGAATTATTTAAAATAAATGAATAAAATATAATTAAATAATTTTCCGAATTTCTTCCATTCCTTGACTTGGAGCAATTATTTATCCGGCCATTTTATGACTTTTTCATATTTTTTCACCGTTTTCTGGACATTTTCGAACTTTTCCCAACATGTCTGGTTTCTTCCAATTTTTTCGTCTTCTGCCAACAATTTACGTTTTTTCTCTTCTTCACAGATTTCTTGACTGCTTTTCGATTTATTTGTTAAATCTTGGAATTCGTTCGATTGTTCCCGACATTTAAGCGGCTGTTTCTGATTTTTAGACTCTTTGTAAACTTTTAGCGATATTTCTCTAGACTTTTCCCCGACTTTTTAAGAACAACAAATTACATTTCTCTAATTTTGGAAAAAATGAATCTTTTTGGATATTTTTTATAATTTCTCTAATGTAATATAAAAAATTTCCAAAATTTGAAAATATCCAAAATTTCAAAAATTCCCAAAATTTCAAAAATTTCCAAAATTTCTTAAAAAGTCGGAAAAATGTGTGGGAAATTAAAAAGTAGGAAAATTTAGAATAAGACGTGAAAAAATCTAGAAACATTTGTCCGGGAATAATTACCCTTGGGGATCAAAATTAATTTGTGACCTGTTTCCAAAAATCTAAATTCCCGGAAACATCATTTCCGAATGGCCAAAAATTCCGTACGATTTCTTCTTACAAAATTTACCGATTCAGATAAATATATATGTAAAGCTTCATTAAACATGACCACTGTGTAGGGAAAAATGAACATATACTTACGTTTACTATATTCCCGAATCAAATATTTAAAGAAAACATTGCCGCATCACAAAATTTATCCCATTTTATAATGCATATAAAGCGGAATAATAGAGTAGAGAAATAGTGTCCTTAATGGGTTGGTTACCGAGTGTCGGACATAAAACGAATAAAAAAAAGCTGGGTGAACGGAAGGGAAAAAAATCATACTCACACGACCCAAATGACCTCAGGACCTTATACAACATAAAAACCATGTGCCGGAACAGCCATGGAAACATTGTGTGTCAATGTTATCACATCATTATTATTTATAATGCGATAACGAAAAGGTATACGACGAAAATTACTTCTATTATAAGTAGTCATTTTTTCCTCGCCATCCATTCCCTATAAAAACATAAAATATAAAGATCCTATAAGGATATAATATACGAATAGAAACTGTCCAGATACATATAGATACACATTTTTGGTTACATTCTCATTAATTACCCAATAAAATATAAATGCACTGGAAAGTGTTTCCGTCTCTGTTACAAAAGATAAAAGTTCCTTAATTCTGAATAAACCCATTCGACCATATATTATCAAACTATATTATTTTTTTTCGTCCTCTATATAGAAAATCGTTACATGTATGAATTTAAAACCATTTATTAAAGAAAAGGCATGAAAAATAAACTTACATTCCCTATCTTATCTTCATCAGATGTCCTTTTCTCCGGTGCCCGTTTCTTATTTGGTCGACGGCGATTACGTTGCTTATTCTGTACGATAACGGTACCATGGCAAAAATGTTCCATTATCTTGAAAAAAATATGAGTCATTTCAACGACATCTTGCAGATAGGCCCTATATTTAAGCGGGAAGAAGTAGAAAAGAACATTAAGGTTATTAATGAAATAAAAAAAAAGTAAATTTCATAAAATATTTTATTAAAAAAAATAAATTTATATTCAAAATGAAATCATCAACCAGCACATGGGACAAACTACATTCTTACAAGGAAAACTTATTTTTCCCCATTTTCAACTTCTATTCTTTAAATTGCACAAATTGCATAATAGGTTGCCATCATTATTCCGTCTGTGGAATAGATAAGAAATAATAATGGCAAATTGTTTGAGAACAAAAAAGAAAGGTTTCCCACCATGACAAAGATGTTATGAACAGCCAATAAGTATACATATTTAACATAAAAAATTAAGTTTTAAGTTGAAAATTATTGCTATAATTTATGTTTATTCTCTACATTAAATAGGTTAAGGGTTGGGTATTTTAAGGAACGAAGGAAATAGGAAAATGTTCCAATAATAATTTTTATGCGATGAAAGAAGGCTAGATTGGATTCATAGAGATACTATATCCATTCGCCATATATAATGCAGAAAGTAGAAAATTTTACTTTTAACCAGGAAATTATGCAAATTTCCTTATATGGGGCGTCCTTGAATATACGTTCCTAACTATGGAATAGGAATATTGATTAGTAATGCATTTTTTTACTATCTTTCCCATTGAGTTATTCTCAATATCAAATTATATGTAAATTAATTGAAATTATTGTATATTTCTTTATTTGTCCCCCAGAAGATGGCTCAAGAATTTCACCGAAACGTTAAAAAAACCATTAAGATAAATTAGGATTTTAATAAATATTTTTATAATTCCGCGGGGACTCATCGAAAATCAATCCGAAAAGAAGTATACTATAAGTTTTCGAAATGGAATCAAATAGGAGATGATTTGGATGATCTATCAACACCTTAAGTTCAGGGGGTCCCCTTGAAACATATATATTTAAAATCCCGTAAAAAATCGGTTTGTAAAAAAACCAATAAATTTCATCGATTTTCGTTCTAGATTTTTCTAAAAATATCGTAAAATAAAACTTTTTACCAAAAATATTTCTAAATGATTAACAAAGAGATTTATTAAGAAGATTTTTTTTTTTATTAAATCTCGTTTATAGAAATCGATTTTATGGAGTTTTTTAACCGTATCGGGGAAAATGTAAACATTCAGAAAATTCTTTTAAGGAATCGGAAAATCTGATTATGAGAAATGAAATCTAAGGGTGTAGTAAGATAATCATAAAACAAATTTTTCCAAAAAATCTACTCCCTGATTTTATAGAGGATAAAAATAGAGGAACATTAGAAAAACGGTGATTTCTGAGGGAAACGGTTATAATTTCCCAGAAATTATAAAATTTCAAAATTTCGATGTTGGTTCAAATAGGGAATAACTTAGGTTACTTATCAATATCTAGAATCAGGGGATCCTTTCACAATTTATATTTTTAAAATTCCGTCAAATATCTAATTTTAAGAATTAAATAAAATCGATGGATTTTTACATAAAATTTTCCAAAGAATTAAAAAAATAATAATTTTCCTGATTTTTTTATCTAATGATGTCATGTTATTTCTAAATAATTAGGTACCGTAAAATTTTATTAAAAAAATTTGCAAAAAAATTACTCGTTTTTTTTTCAAAAAAAAAAATCAACCCAAACCTTCGATTTTATAGAACTTTCCTGACAGTATCGCGAAAAATTTTAATCTGGCAGAGCCCAGCAGATATTGTTTATAATTTTCATTGATTTTTATGCCGTTCTGTACAAGTATGGAATTTTCCAAGAATTTTCTTCGGGACATGGAAACTCTAATAATGCAGAATTGCTCTGAAATAATCAAATGAACAAATTAAATTCTCAAAATTAAAATAAACTCAACCCCCGAATTTTGGTTAGGGGTAAAATGTCGATTTATAAGAAATGAAAATCATTTGCAAAATCGAAGATTTTGCTTGTAATTAATTATTGCATTTTCCAAACATTTTCTTCGGGACATGAAAAATCTAATTAATCAGATTTGTTCTCAATTAATCATATTGACTCTGACAAATATCCGTAAATATCGTAAAAAATTTAGTAGAATTAGGAAAAATTCTGAAAAGTTGAAATCACAAAATGATCGGAAAATTCGGAAAATATTGGGCAACATATCGTAGTAAAGACGAAAGAAAGATTAGAAAACGGTTACGGACTATATTCTCGAAATTTTATTAAAATTCCGAATATTTGTGGAAAAAAGAAAATAAATTTGGCTGGAAAAAAAATTTTCAGAAAATCAATTAAAATTACATTCAAAAAGCCACAAAAAATTTGAATCGCAAATTAGGCCAATTGAATATTTATTTTTATTATTATTATTTTATTAAAATAGTTCCAAAAATTAACTTTTATTCTATAATTGTATAAACATGAGCAAATCTAATAAAATTCAATTTTCAAAAGATTACATCAATGGACAATAAATGATAGCCCTGTAAGTCTATTTTCGAAAAGCCAACAAGAGGTAATTTCAACGCGTAAGTATTTAATTTTAGTTCTTTGTTAATTTATATTTATTCTTATAAAGTACATTGTTTAGTTTTCTTATCTACCAGATTTCTTCAAACAATAGAGTTGAAGGACATCATAAATCAAGGGATGGATTTGGCGTTGACAAAAAAAAATCGGGTTGTGATGGAGATGTAGAACAAAGTCTATATAAAAAATGTTACTTTAAATCAAACCTTCTAACTTTCTAACTTACATTTTTTTTTGATTTTATGTGATTTTATCTTTCATTTAAAAAATATTTGATTATATTTTATGAAATGGTAGAGTTACAAGTCAATGTAGTAGAGAGTAAGTAAAAAAGATATTAATCAGGACATGCATTTTTAGCAAAATTAACACTAAATTTCCAACATTATATATGATAGACATTATTAAGCTTATTAAATAGGTTAAGCATTTTTTATAAGTACTTAGTATTAATTGAAACAAAAAACGATAGTTTACTAATTTTAAAATATATAAATAAAATTCCGTATATTTCTAATGTAAATTCTAGTTAATTTGGTTAATCACCAAATTAAATTGAATTTAAATTTACTTACTTTGTACTATGACTCTCATTGTAATTCATTAATGTGGAAAAAATAATTTCCCGATATTCCAGAACATAACAAATATTATTTTGTAACATTTTGAATAAAGCTTGACTATCTTCGTCTTTCATTTTTTGTAGAGCCACCAAACTCAATAAAATTTCCCGATAAGCCTAATAATAAATTATTTTATAAAAATAACGAAATTTAATTAACTGGGAAAGATGTACCAAAATCGCTATATGGAGCCGTTTCGCCCACTGTCTAGCATTCTTTTTATCGGACGTTATCATATCCATATCATGTTGAATTCTCGTTAATATCCAATGACAACATTGATTGGTTAACGATTCACTAAAAATCAATTTTGAAAAATCATCTAATTAAATTGGAAGTGAAGTAAAAAAATTGTATAAATCTCAAATTATTCAATCCCTATACTTGTGGCATCATTAAATATCCCTCTAATATTCACCTTACTAATTGCAATTGAAATCCACTTAACCGATTAAACTCCATAAAAAATCGGATTGCCCATAGTAAGTAGGAATCATCGTGACCCGTACAATTACGTTCCAATGCACGTCGCACTTGTCTTATAAGCGGATTGTATGCTGACCGCAGAATTTCAATGCAAAATTCTCGCAAAAATAACCTGGGAAAAGAACAAAAAACTGTTAAGCTAGAGTATAGATGAAAAGAACAGAATATTCATAGCCACAATTGTTAGAAATACATACATGACATGCCAGTATTTTAAATATCTACTATATAAATTCAATACAAAGTACGAGTACACTCTGCGACTAAAAAATGTAATTCAATACAAAAAAATCTAAGTCTAAGTCTAAAAATAGACTTGTAAAAAAACTAATAAATTCTATCGATTTAAATCGATTTTATAGAATTGTGCTGATTCGTGGAAAAATTCTACTTCCAAAATTTTTTATTTAGAAATTGGAAAATCTAATTTTGAGAAACGAAACCTAAAGGTTCATGGAGAAAATCATAGAACAAACTTTTTCAAAAAATGGACCCCCAAATTTTATAGAAGTCGATTAAAGGGTGAAAAGTGGTGACTTTTGAGAGAAATTTAAAATTTCGAAATGGATTTATATAGGTTATAACTTAGGTGACCTATTAACACCTTAAGTTCAGGGGATTCCCTCACAACTTACATTTTTAAAATCCCGTAAATTCAAAAATATTAAAAATCCCAAAATTCACGAATATTATTCGAAGTCTATAGTTAAGGATGATGCTGGGAAGAAGTGGTTTTCTCGGTTAGACAATAATTTTATATTTGACGTCACAATCAAGAACTTAATTTAAGCAGAAAAAACAAAACGGAGGGGTTTCAGTATCCGCGACAGCCCGTCATGTGTTAAAGATGTACGAATCTAGTAAAATTTTGATTAAAAAATTGTTTTATTAAGAGAAATGATTTCTTTTTTAAATCCGCAGTGTACATGAATGTTATGTGAAGGTGTAGAATGAGTAGTTGAAATGAAAAGGTGAAAAGTTGTTTTCCAACAGATAAAAATTGAAATAAGAACTAAAATCTCTTATTACAAAACTGGCACAGCTGAAAATAGATTCAATTCTCACCGTACAGAAAATGCACTGCGCCGTTCCAGTACCGGTACCTCCTTAACAATACGAAATGACCGTTTTTGTATATTCTTTTCTCGACTGAAATCCATCCGCCAAGCTCGTTCTAACGATTGATGGCACACAATATCATTGTCGGAAATGGATTTTACATTCTGTAATACGTATGTGCCACCGAAACGTGAATGTCGTGCGGGTGGTGGACGTGTCACCAACACAGCCCTCTCCCTTCGACGTGCCACCATTAATTCCTGTTCGTCGCGATACTTTTCCGCATCACTCCTTTGTAGGGATGCATCTGCCAGTGAATCAGCTTTCTGTTATATATTAAAATAAAATGAAATGAAGTAAAAATAAGGAAAATGTGCAATGAAATATATGAATTCTCATCATTCTTTCAACCCAAAAAAAACCCCTCCTCTTACCGGCTCTCCTTCTACTTTAACAATTGTTGTAAAGTGTACGTATAACCGGATAATATTATGAAATCAATTTTGCTTTGTTTCCCTTCCCCCGCCCCACCTGAAACGTGATCAATTTCCACCCACCTGTTCTCGGTACACTAGAAAAACTATCTCCAGGGCATGCAGATGATATGGATTCTCGTATTCGCAACCGATAATATAGAGAACCAAATCAAGAAGACCCGCTTGATGAATGGCCCATATCACTTGATCGTTTAAGCTGGCATCATTATCAGCACGACGTTCATTATCTGGATTAGCGGGCACTTGTAAAACGTTACGAATCAATACCAATATTCGTTCAATTAATAATCCTTGTTCCT
Source organism: Symmerus nobilis (assembly GCA_027564815.1). Lineage (NCBI taxonomy): Eukaryota > Metazoa > Arthropoda > Insecta > Diptera > Mycetophilidae > Symmerus > Symmerus nobilis. The sequence goes on along the minus strand of JANTOP010066996.1, from coordinate 6,588 downwards.
CACCTCGTTCCCCAGTATCCTTAATAATTAAAAACAATTTAATTCATTTGATAAATAATTCCCATTGCCACTTACAATTTCCAAAACCGTTTGTAATCGTTTACCGAGAACGGTCCAAATCGATTGACTTGTGAACGCGGATTTATAACGTTGCAGAATTTCAACTAAATTCATAAAATTCCTACGACTCGATTTATCTTTGGGTAGTTCTTCCCGATACAGTAACAGTGTCGGACTGGTCAAGTTGACCAGTAACCGTAATAAAACGTCCGACATGCCAGCGTCTTCGATATGATAAACCAACATCACCAATAAATCACTTTCGAGGACGTTCGATTTCCCAATGTACATTCGATACTGGTGGTTTTTATTGTCACGACGAAGGATCCAAATTAGATGCTGGAAATTAATATAATTAATAAATAATCAATCAGGAAATTATTTTACTAACTTTCAGTCCCATAAGCGTATCCTTTTCAATATGATACGTTGTTCCATCGAAATATCCTAACGCTGCACATGTAGCATCAATATCCGCATTTATCGACATTATTTATGCTTTATTTAATTCAATTAATTATATATTTCCAGAAATTAAATTATTCTTTATTTAATTTGGTGAAATTAACCTATAAATGTCAATATTTGGAGGGAAAATAAAATCATAGAAATTAAACTGACATTTGTAAGAAGAACTTCTTCATGGAAATGTTGGCGCTCAAATCAATATTCGATGAATTATATCAGGGATCCCGAAAAGTTCTCGCGGTTCCAACCGAAATTTAATTTTAATTAAATAATATTTATTATTTATTTTCATAGTTTTTTTAATACGATTATTAAATAATACAAATTTTTTATTAGAAAATTCTTTAAAAGAAATAAAAAAAGTAATATTTAAAAATTTAATAATTATATTTAAATAAAAATGTGTTAGTACATTTAATATTTATTATAGATTGAAATGTTACATTATATTTAGAATATAAATTTGGATGTAAATTCAGGTTAAATTACTCGACGTCAGATTTAAAATATTAATAAATTAGTGTCTTAGTGTCTAGAAATAATTTAAATATTAATTAGTAATTTAATTTATTTACATTAAATTAATATTTGTGTAAATTGAATTAAATTAATTAAGAAAATTATGAATTTATCAAATGGAATTTATTCATTAAATTCATTTTTTTTCTTTAATCTTTAATTTCATTAAACAAATTTTTAAGTTAAAATTAATTTTCCTTATATAATATTCCTTATATAATCAACAATTTTTTAAAAATTAATTAAATTTAATTTTCTTTAATTTAATCTGCAAAATAGAATTGTTAACAATGATTTTTGTTTAAGTTGAATAATTAATTTATTTATTTAAGGATTTTATTAAAATTTTTAATTTAATTTCAATTATTTATATCCTATATATTTAATCTAATAGATTGAATACAAAAGATTGAATTCAAGATTCCGGGTATCAGGAAGTTAGGAAAGAATTTTTCTGAGCTTTTAAAAAATTCATGATTTTCTGTAAGAATTTTCAGTTCTTATTTTTGGTCGTTTTTGATTAACATTTTAAATGGTATTTTAAAAATATAAAAGATCGCTCGATTTTATTGAAATATTTTTCCTGAATAGTTAATCAGGTAAACTAAAATCTGGTTTGAGGATTTTCAGGAAAAAATTTGTTTGAGCCAGGTTTGAGCTCTCGAGAAATAATGATGGATTTTCTAGTACAATTTTAAGTTAATTCAATTAACTTAATTGATGGATGGCATTGTATCATAACATTAAAGGAAAATCGGGAAATGACCGGATTCTAGATATTATTTTAAGTAGATATCTATTCTGCAACTTTCTTACTTCTAGAGTTTTTCCAAGCAAAATCATTTTCAATTTTTAAATTGATGACAAATGTATACATTGACCCCAAAAATCAAGTTTATTATTTATAATTTTTCTGGAATATTTTATAAAAAATTAATAACTTGATGTTACAAAAATATTTTTAAAATGTCATTAATAATTCTTTTTTCTTTTCTTTTTTTAATTTAATCAATTAAATAATAAATTATTTTATAAATTTAAGAATTATGTTTTTAATTTTTTGTAGAATAGCAAACGAATTTACGTAATTTATTTCTCAAATTAAATCAATTTTTTAAAAACAATTCATACGAAAAAATAAACTTTTTATTATATAATTAACTAAATAATATAAAAAAATAATGAATTGAAATTATAGCTATTTATAAAAGAGAATAAAATTTCGCTCTAGTTTTTTAAAGATTATTTTAATATTGAAATTAATTTTTATATAATATTCAATATTTGAAAAGATATTTAAAACTTTCCTTAATTAAAATTGTATAATAATTCTCTATTTTATTTAACTATTGTTTATTAAAAACAAAATAAAATTAAGGGGTCAGCTCCCAATCTCGAATACTTTTTTCAAACATTTTTTTTCATAGAAGAATTTATTTTATTTCTTCCAACTTATTATGCATGAAAGAAGAGATCTTAAAGAGCTACAGAAAATGAGTTTTTCTTTTTTTTAAATGGAAAATCTCGCTGATATGGCTGCCTGAAATTGCCACTATTTGAATGTAGCGGACACGATAACTCAACTTTGGAGCTTCTGAAAAAAATTGAAATATATTATTAAAGAGAAAACTTGTCGCTATGGTCCAAACCAAAAATATTCACATCCACGGTTAAAAAAAACCAAATGGCGGACTTTTGAAATTTTCGACATTTTTTTTCAACGATTGTTTAAAAAAATGGATTAAATATTAATGCATAATCATAATCCATTTCTATATTAATTCTACGTATGTTTACTACAAGAATCTGTGGTATTTGAAATATAGCTTTTTTGAAAAAAATATTGGGAACTGACCCCTTAATTAAAAGACGAAAAGACCCCATATATCCTTTTTAAATGTGTTTATTTATTTTATATATTTTATTTTATATATTTTTTAATTGTTTGGAATAAAAGGACTAATTTCTAATTTAAACTAATCCGGCAGATTGGTGTAATAAGTTAAAAATTTATTTACGGAAATTATGTTTCATAATTAGTAATTTATAGGAAATTTTACTAAAAATCTTAATATTATTTATTTGAATAGCATGTGTTGAATTTAGAATACTCAATCCTAATTTAATAAATTAAATATTTAAAATTAAAGTTTCACCTTATAAATTTTAGAGAATTAATATATTTTAACATTCAATTAAACTTTAATTAATAGTTTTCATTTACAGTATTTGCATATCCGCGTTTTTATAATAAATTAAAAATTATTATTTAACATATTCTTATAATTTACTCTAAAATAATTCGGATATTCCAAAAATAATTTCATATTCGAAGATGATTAATTAAATTCTTATTCTTATTCTGCAACATCGAGAGAGTTTTAAATGCTTGTACTTAATTAATTAATTTATTTAAAGTCGCAGGGTTAATTATGTGTACGAATTTGTTCTACAATTTCCACACTATATGCTTAGATTTAATTTCGACAATTTAGATGTTCCTATTTGTTAGACGAATTTTCCGGAAGTTTAAGCTTTCCACGACATTGAAGTAAGATCTATGAAATATAGAAGATACGCACAGATTTTTTCAAAAAAAATTTTTAACAAATTTTTTTCGTTGATTACATAGAAATAATTTGGTGTCATTAGTTTCTAACTTTTTTTTGGATTTTTTTTTTCTAATAATATTGTCAAAAATTTGGAATTTCTTAGAATTTGATTTTCGATGGGAATTTAAAAATATAAGTTGTGAAGGAACCCCATATCTTTATCGCATTGTTACATTACCCAAGTCATCCCCCTCTTGAACCCATTTCGAAATTTGAAAATTTAAAATTTTCCGGAAAATAATGGACCTTTTCTAGAAAATTTCCATTTATAAATTACGCTTCGCGACAATCACCCTCAAAATTTGCGGGTTGATTTATTTTTAAATTTTGTAAAATCAATTTGTTCAATATTTAATTGGAAAGAATGCCGTATAATTACATTACTTATTACTACAATATATTTTTGGGAAATTCCGTTTTCATTCAGTTTGGGTCAATTCAATAAATTTTATTGAAATTTGTTGTCTCATATTACCCCATTTTACAATATATATATTTCAAATTCAACTTTCGCTCTTACATTCTTGCGCATCGTAAAAATTCGAAAATCTACCCTTCAATGTCAACAAAATTTCCCATACGATGAGAAAATCACCCTTATGTATATATGGGGGTACATTTACGATTCAATTCGTATGAAAAATTGATTGTGAAAAGACATATTCAAATTTCTAGTAAAATTGTGCGAATTGATTTTTCTCTAATTAATTATTATTGAAATATTATTAAAATTAATCATATTTACTTTCTTATCAAATATTCGATTACTAAAGAAATAGAAATAAAATTAATTGAGAAATTAAGAGAAAATCAATTGTATATTGTGCGACTTAAGTTATTGATATTTCTAAATACGTTTTCCAAATAACTATACTATCACATTAATAGTATTTTCTTCTACTTTTCTTTTTTTTTTTGTTGTGTAATCAACTTGGATTTTTCCGGAAGGAAAGCCATAATAATTTTCCTGTACCAAAAAAAAAAAAAAATTCCTATAACTACTGTATTAAATATTAAATTATTCCAAAATATTTCTTCTTCTTAATGAAATAAATAAAATGGTAATTAATTACATCATATTTTTGTTCATGAATTTTAATTAGTTTTCTTTGGAAAAATTTCCTTAATTGAATTTTCAATAAGAATTCTCCGAATTTTGCATGTAAATTAAATGTTGAAATTTTCGGTTTTTTGCGGAAATTTTA